>BSQW01000010.1:22708459-23013191 GCA_030161315.1 Eutrema japonicum | reverse complement strand
TCTCTTGCATAGGCAACCCGATTAGCTGTAGTTGGACTTTGAGTGTTTTGAGCAGATTCAGATCTTGCAAAGAGACATTAAAGTTCGGAAACAGCGTTATGAATACTGTTCCGGCGTTAAATGTTGTTTGAACCGTACTGATGTAGGCCTGTTGATATGACTTTAGTCTAGAGTCGACTAAAGCGATTCGTGCTATGACCGGCAGACCTTTTCGAGCATGTAAGGTTAGCCTGATTCGTACCACCCCAAAGTGGGTGCATCCTTGTTGCCGCCATAATCTTGGTATCAGAGCCTAACAACCTATGTTTGAGAGAATGAATCTTTGTTTATGACCGATTGTTTTGAATGTTCTGAAAACAATTTCTCATCATGTCAAATTCTAATCCTTTAGCAATCGATTCTCAATTCGCAATTTCTACTTTACCAAAAACAAAAAACCATATTATTTGTTTTACTCCATAACGGTCCGTTCTTAGCATTTTGGCAATATATTACCGTTTTGGGTCTATATTAGACCGTTTACTAAACGAAATCCTGTTTTTCAAATTCTCATAGGGACTTTGAGGTTTCTTCAAAGAAATGAGTAAACAAGTAATGGATGCTTCTCATTCCTCCTTTAGGAGGCTCTAGTTCCTATTTCTAGTCTCAACACTCCATATTGTCTGTTTTACTCGATAACGGTCCGTTCTTAGCATTTTGGCCATATATTGCCGTTTTGGGTCTGAATTAGACCGTTTACTAAACGAAATCTTGTTTTTCAAATTCTCATAGGGACTTTGAGGTTTCTTCAAATAAATGAGTAAACATGTAATGGATGCTTCTCATTCCTCCTTTAGGAGGATCGAGTTCCTATTTCTTGTCTCAACACTCCATATTGTCAGTTTTACTCCATAACGGTCCGTTCTTAGCATTTTGGCCATATATTGCCGTTTTGGGTCTGAATTAGACCGTTTACAAGACGAAATCCCGTTTTTCAAATTCTCATAGGGACTTTGAGGTTTCTTCAAAGAAATGAGTAAACAAGTAATGGATGCTTCTCATTCCTCCTTTAGGAGGCTCTAGTTCCTTTTTCTTGTCTCAACACTTCATATTGTCTGTTATACTCCATAACGGTCTGTGCTTAGCATTTTTGGCCATATATTTCCGTTTTGGGTCTGAATGAGACCGTTTACTAGACGAAATCCTGTTTTTCAAATTCTCATAGGGACTTTGAGGTTTCTTCAAAGAAATGAGTAAACAAGTAATGGATGCTTCTCATTCCTCCTTTAGGAGGATCTAGTTCCTATTTCTAGTCTCAACACTCCATATTGTCTGTTTTACTCCATAACGGTCCGTTCTTAGCATTTTGGAAATATATTACCGTTTTGGGTCTATATTAGACCGTTTACTAGACGAAATCCTGTTTTTCAAATTCTCATAGGGACTTTGTGGTTTCTTCAAAGAAATGAGTAAACAAGTAATGGATGCTTCTCATTCCTCCTTTAGGAGGCTCTAGTTCCTATTTCTAGTCTCAACACTCCATATTGTCTGTTTTACTCCATAATGGTCCGTTCTTAGCATTTTTTGCCATATATTGCCGTTTTGGGTCTGAATTAGACCGTTTACAAGATGAAATCCCGTTTTTCAAATTCTCATAGGGACTTTGAGGTTTCTTCAAAGAAATGAGTAAACAAGTAATGGATGCTTCTCATTCCTCCTTTAGGAGGCTCTAGTTCCTTTTTCTAGTCTCAACACTTCATATTGTCTGTTTTACTCCATAACGGTCTGTTCTTAGCATTTTTGGCCATATATTACCGTTTTGGGTCTGAATTAGACCGTTTACTAGACGAAATCCTGTTTTTCAAATTCTCATAGGGACTTTGAGGTTTCTTCAAAGAAATGAGTAAACAAGTAAGGGATGCTTCTCATTCCTCCTTTAAGAGGCTCTAGTTCCTATTTCTTGTCTCAATACTCCATATTGTCTGTTTTACTCCATAATAGTTCGTTCTTACCATTTTGGCCATATTTTGCCGTTTTAAGTATGAATTAGACCGTTTACTAGACGAAATCCCGTTTTTCAAATTCTCATCGGGACTTTGAGGTTTCTTCGAAGAAATGAGTAAATAAGTAATGGATGCTTCTCATTCCTCTTCTAGGAGGCTCTAGTTCCTATTTCTAGTCTCAACACTCCATATTGTCTGTTTTACTCCATAACGGTCCGTTCTTAGCATTTTGGTCATATATTGCCGTTTTGGGTCGGAATTAGAGCGTTTACTAGACGAAATCCAGTTTTTCAAATTACCGTAGGGACTTTGAGGTTTCTTCACAGAAATTAGTAAACAAGTAATGGATGCTTCTCATTCCTTCTTTAGGAGGATCTAGTTCCTATTTCTAGTCTCAACACTCCATATTGTCTGTTTTACTCCATAACGGTCCGTTCTTAGCATTTTGGCAATATATTACTGTTTTGGGTCTATATTAGACCGTTTACTAGACGAAATCCTGTTTTTCAAATTCTCATAGGGACTTTGTGGTTTCTTAAAAGAAATGAGTAAACAAGTAATGGATGCTTCTCATTCCTCCTTTAGGAGTGATGTAAGATCGGAGTCCACCTCTCTTACTACACACGGTTTCAATACCAACATGTTGAATGGATGATGAGTGAAGGTAGAGATGAGGGAGAATGGTTGCTGGTTGATTCCACAAACAGCAAACGAACAAGACAACTTGATTCCACAAGTAATCTGAACGAGATGGATCGAAGGCACCACAGAGAGTGTGAGGGGTTCTCTGATACTGCAATACACTCAGTCTTATGTGAATCACACACACGAAGAACAGAGCAAAGGTTCTCTCAAGGCTGCGCTTAAAGGAGAAGAAGAAAACGTCGTCTTTATTAATATCAAAAAAGGGTCAAAAGTTACAAGGCTGCAGGGGAACCTTATATAGTGGTTCTTCAGCTTAAGACCTAATTTAGGTCGACACAAAATAAAAACAAAGACTCAAAACAACAGGACGTGCAAAAGGAAAAACTACAAAACGTTTAAAGACCAAAAGAAGGAAAGTTTCATTAAACTAAAACTAAAATAAACTAAGCTTCGTGGGACATTCTCTGGGGTTGAACTGAGATCTCTTGACATTATAATTACCACTGGGATACTCCTTATTACCTGCACAAATTGTATAAAATGAATATACCTGGTTTCGGCCTGAACTGAGCTTAGTTGAGGCCGAGTTGTTCTGGTCTGGTTCTCGTCCGTGCAGCTTGAAGTCCTTGATGAATTCTTCTTCTTGAGGTCCTTTGAAGTCGAAATGATTGAGATCTTCAAGTGTTTCCAAGTGGTTAGCTTCATATTCCTCTTCTTGCTCCATTTGCTCATCATCGGCTTCATGGCTTGAAAAATGGGTAACTTGCAGCTCGGATGTGATCTCAGTGAGATTCTTGGTGTTCTGAGCTCTATTTCCTGCCAAGTAAATATACTTACATTGGTTGGTTCGAGGCTGAACTTCCTTGAAGCTCAAACGTGCAAAATCCTCCATCATGTCTAAATCAGGTGCCTTGGAGCTCTCTTGAAGGTTGTGGACTTGGGGAAGGTTTCTAAACGTGTATCCAAGTTCCAATGTATTTAGGAGGGTCTCTACTGACATTTTGAACCCTTCCCTTTGTCTCCATGTCTTGGAACGTGTCATTGGAGCATCCTCGAACTCAGGTACATGTGCTGGGTCTAAGCTAGGGTTGATGTTTGCATCATTCCCACCCTCTTCAAAAGGCTTTGTACTCAAAACTGTTTTACCTGTACCAAGAGAAAGCAATTTAGGTTTCATTCGCTTTTGGGAGTTTAGATAATTACCTCGCGTTGGATGCTTCAGAGAATCTGGTGGTTTCTCCTTGATCTGAATAGAACATGCGATTCCACATTCTTGACTCTGGGGCAGAACTGCATCGCCTCTGGTGAAATCTCCTGTTTCACTCCTTGTTTCTTCTTTGAGTATTCCTCGAAGGTGATGTAGTTGGTGTGAATCTGGTGGCTTTTCCTTAATCATCAAAGTGTTAAGGACACTTCCAGCTCCCTTTGTTGAAGTTTTGCACATAACTGTTTCTAAAATGCCTTGGTTTTGATCTGAAAGTGTGCTCTGCTTGGATGTTGCTTCTCTTAAGCCTTTATATTTCTCCATGGTTCCTGTACCTGTATTAACACTCAAGGGCAAGAGCAAGTGCATTATACTTGAAATTGGAATTTCATAAACATAGTATTTGAAGCTATAACCTATTAAGAAATTATTCCAATATTGAATCAGGTTTTGACCTTCACTTACTTGGGTGCCACGTAAGGTGTGTTGCACAGGCTCAGCGCTGGTAATCGCTAACTTTGAAGAATGATCAGCTGGTGCACGTGGGTCAAGGGCAGGTTGTTCATACTCCTCATATCGGCAAGTGAGTGTGACATGTGTTTCTGCATTTATCTTAGGCTTAGACAACTTCTGGTTTGAAGCTTGGGCAGGTGTCTCCTTTTGATCCACTTGCTCGCTCGTCACATCTAAACCTGTTTCAACTTCCTTTGGCAGAGACAAGTGTATCATGCTAGCATTTGGAAATTTAAAATCAGATTTAACAAAGCGATCACACTTGTTGAGGTCTTTCTTATTCAGCTCTAATGATGTAGAATGCATTGGTTTCTTAGTTGGACATTCTTTAGCTTTATGTCCCATTCCTTGACACTTATAACAAATCATTTCAGGTGAATACAAAGTGTTAGAAGACTTACCTTGAGCGTGCTGTCCTTGTGGTTCAAGTGAAGGTGAACTCTGTTCCGGTTGAGTCTTCTTTTCATGATCTGCTCGCTTACATTCTTTTTCTCGGCAAGGAGATGACATGAACGTTACCAATTGTTCTTCCTTAGGTCCTGCACCTGTCTTAACACTTTTGGAAAAGGGCAAGTCCATCATAACTGTCATGGGATCATTAAGAATAGGCTGAGACAGTTTAGCTTGTACCTTATCATTTTTAGAGGCTGAAACAGTTTCTTGTTTCTTGTTTACTTGCAATTCACAACAATTAGTTTGATCTGGATCCTCCTTGATACCTAGACCTTTTTCAACTCTTGTGGACATAATCAAGCATATTACTTTATCCAAAAGTTGATCAATATTTTGAGCAGCGGTTGATTTACTTACCTCTGTGTGAGCTTGTTGTGTTTTTACGACTTGCGGTTCTTGTGATGAAGTTAGGCTCAGTTTTTGCTCAACATGTCTTGATGCTTCTTGAGCACGTCTTACTGCGGTTGGCTTGACGTCTTTGAACACCGGGAGGGGCTTTGAAGCTGCTGGTCGAAATGCTCTCTTGACACTCGATGGTGTCACAAACTTTTCACATCTTGAATCAATTGTTGATGTGATTTTCTTTCTTAGAACTTCCTTAGCAGTGTGTTCCCTGCTCTTACACTTATAACTTGTCAGTTCTAAAGGATTATTAGGAACAGAATACTTACCTTGGCGCTGGATTGATTTGGAGTTTGCGTTTTGCACCAGATTAAGAGTTGCATTTCCTCGGGCTGTCTCCTTTGGAAGGTAAGTGTTTTTACTCTGCTGATGCAGGCTGTGACGTGCATATCTCTTCCTCATGATCCTCATCAACTTTCCCCACGTTCTTATGGTTGGCTCCTTGTAGTACCACCTGTAATCCTCCTCTTGGTGCCACCATCTTTTAGCATCTCCTCTAAGTTGGTCTAGACAGTAGGTGAGTCTTTTTCCTCTTGGGATAGTGTAGTACTCAAAGTACTCATCCATGCTGGATTCCCATCGTAGATAGTCTCTTTTACTTTTTGTAAATTCATAGAAACGAAGGTCATTATCTGTTTTATAATTGAAACTTGAAGTTACCTCATGTTTAAATTTGTATGAAGTTTGATAAGTGGGGCTCTGTTTGCTGTCTATTGGCTTGTGATTCAGCTCTCCACGGCCTGGTTCTTCTTCATATCCTCCTTGGGAGCTGTCATCTTCAGTCCATGACTCCTCCATTGGTTCGTTTGCTTCATGATCTGATCCTCCCCATTCATCCTCTTCTTCTTCTTCATACCACGTCTTCTGGCTTGAGTGATCTCGGACTTGATCTGGTGGGTCTGGTTCAGGTTCTCCTCTGTCCGGTTCATGTCCGTAGTCATCATCTTCCTCAGACCATGGTTCTCCCATGTAAGTTGTATCCTCCTCGCTTACGCTCGGGTCAGAATCAAAATATCGACTCCAAGTGTCTTCCTCGGCCATGGTGCTTCCTAGTAACTTGAAAGTTCTTGCACTCAACAAAAACAACAAGCAAATCAAAGATACCACATAATTAAAAGTATAATAAACTTGAAAGAACACAAACAGCAATTTAACAAACTCTTTTTTCTGGTTTTCGATTTATCAAAGCAAAACGGCAAACTAGCAAAACTAGCAAAAAGGAAAAAGAACAAAACAGCAAGGAAAAGGAAATTTAACTCTTTTGATTTTCTTGTTTTAAAGGACACAAAACAAGCAAAGAAAACTTAAACAGAACTGAGACACGAATTTTTTTTTTTTTTTTTGACTTAAGAATGCAGAAACTACACGATGAAACTAGACTAGATACTAATTGAATGAAGCAGAATTCAACACTAGACCAGAACTGATCGCACAAACTAAAGGCAGGTGCAAACAGAACCGAGCAATTGAAAAAGTAATAATATATGCAACTTAAACTATCACACACAGAAACTAGGACAAAGTGAGATGATGCAGCAAGCAATAATCAAACCCTAACCACAGCAGATGCAAACCACGGCAGAACAAAGCAAGACTAAACTATTCCTTTTTTTTTTTTTAACTTATGAATGCAAAACTAATCGAATGAACTAGATGGTGTACTAACTAGAATGATGCAAAAACTTCAGCAATAATTCAGAACAGATCGCACAAGTGAAGCTGGTGCAAACTGATCAAGAATCGAAACTAGTGCAAGCTATATTTAGGACTCACGTAACAAGTAATAAAAAAGGAAAATCAACATTTTTTTATTAAGGGGGTTTTGGGTTTAATTGATGAGGACATCGTACCAGCTAGCCCACCAGAGGTGAGCTCAAAGCTCGGACAATACCAAACCGGGCCGATTATGGAGACTATGATGAACGATCGGTTTGATGCATTACAAAGCCGACATTGGAAACCCGGAGGACTTTTGGATACTACTAATTCAAAAGATAATTGTACTGAGCGTACGATAAGCTTAGATCTTGTTTATTGGCGACAGCGGTTCTCTTATGGATTTGGGACAGTAACTCCCAAAGTTAATTCAACGAGTGGAAAGCGAGCAAACGACTTGAAGGATCAATCAACCCCAGAGGAAATCATTAGGAGGAAGAGTCTGGAAAATAGCTTCATCATGTTCAAGGAGAAACTGAAGCATCTGGAACATGAAGGACTGATCAGGCTTGATCAGTTTGAAGGTTGGAACCTAACCCCGTTGTTGAGCTCCGATTTCAATCGAATGTTCAATCAAGTGTCGCTTCCAGATCACGGCACTTCAGGAGACGATCTATATATGAGTCGAAAGATATTTGAGTCTAGTTTCCAGAACATCCAATATCTCTCCAATCAGCCCAGCCAATCGCTCATAAAAGGCCCAACAGTGGAGACGTATCTAATGGACTCAATCCTACCCGAAAATGTCAAGTGGAATCTTTTGAAACCCAAACATGAAAGCCCACTTGAGAATGGTTTCTATGAGCTTAAGAGACACTTAAGAAGATTTCTAGAAGCTTCCCTTCTCGACCTAAGGTGCACCACACCTCACTTGATCAAGTGGATCAAGTTTGAGCTACACTTGCCTTATTTGGAGATTCTCGCCATTCATCTCCAACGGCTCTATTAATTGAAGTTTGGCCTCGAAGTGAAGCTTTTCCACAGCAACCAGGACGTACCTAGACACTTGAAATTCGTCCCTAAGTTGTCAAGACTCAAGAAAGGCTCCGTTTTCCATATTTGGCCGATTCTCGTCATTATGACTCAAACGGCTAGTTTTAACATTTACTTTACGATTTCCTTCTTGTTTAATTTCGTGTATGAGCACTATATAAGCTCAGCTTTGATTTCATTGTAATTCACCTTTCAATCAAGAATTTTATAAAGTATTTCGTTTTTCTTTCAAAGAGTGTTTCTTTGCGAAGATTGTTTTGTTCTTTAGAATATTGTGTGCGATTCACTATATTCTCTTGACGCCTCAGATTAAGTTATTTGTGAGATTCAAATAGCTTGTTCGATCAAGGATTGAGAGAGTCAATCACCATCGATTGAGAGAGTCAATCAAACCACCACCTTCTATCTCACCATCGTCCCCACTTCCGCAACAAAGCTTGGAATCTCTTGATCATCGAGTGGTCATAGTATTGGAGTGATTCCGTGCTTATATCATTTTGGTATCAGAGCTTTAAAAGCTCCTATCTATCAGGTTATTTCGTTCCTTTCTTTATTTTTTCATTTGTTTCCTTTGTTTCATTGTTCTTCATATAAATCATAAAAACTCAGAAATTTTTTTCGTTTACTGTTTTAGTTTCTCAATTCAACATAAAAGCCAAAAAAATTAGTCCTGGAATTTTAAAAAAAAAACAATTATGTGCGATTTTCTGTTTCCTTTTTGTTTTGATTTGATTTGCCTTTTCCTTCTTCTTTACTTTTTCTTGCTACACTCGACTTTAATCTCTTCCTTTTCCTTTGTCTTCTTTCTTTTACGAGGAAAATAAAACTTTGAGAAGCAGCCATGGGAGATTCAGAGGAAGAAGACACTTACCAAGCCCACGAAGACCATTGGAGTGAAGGAGAAGAAAGCCAAATCTACAGCGATGAGGAAGCTGACTATGAAGGTCCACCAAGGCCAGGAGATGACTACTCAAGCTCTGAATATGGAGCAGACCCTGATGGAGACGAGCTTGAACCAGAGCCACCTGATTGTAGCCGAGACAACACCGATCAATCGATTCGGTCTAGCGAAGAAGAGACCGACCGAGATGATGATATAGGTGATAACCATGAAAGAGATTCATGGCAGGGAGAGGCTGACTCTCAATGTAGTATAGACAAAGGAGACTACAACAATGAACCAGACATGGTGAAGAAGGGGAATACCATAAGCCGTGGTATGAAGAAACTGATATACAAGACGATCTAAGAGAAGATCGTTCATGGCGAGACGAAACTGATTCTGAAATTAGTTCAAGAGGCTCTAGTTCCTTTTTCTACTCTCAACACTTCATATTGTCTGTTTTACTCCATAACAGTCTGTTCTTAGCATTTTTGGACATATATTGCCGTTTTGGGTCTGAATTAGATCGTTTACTAGAGGAAATCCTGTTTTTCAAATTCTCATAGGGATTTTGAGGTATCTTCAAAGAAATGAGTAAACAAGTAATTGATGTTTCTCATTCGTCCTTTAGGAGGCTCTAGTTCCTATTTCTAGTGTCAGAACTCCATATTGTTTGTTTTACTCCATAACGGTCCGTTCTTAGCATTTGAGGTCTATTCAAAGAAATATTAGACCGTTTATTAGACGAAATATTGTTTTTCAAATTCTCATAGGGACTTTGAGGTTTCTTCAAAGAAATGAGTAAACAAGTAATGTATGCTTCTCATTCCTCCTTTAGGAGACTCTAGTTCCTATTTCTAGTCTCAACACTCCATATTGTCTGTTTTACTCCATAACAGTCCGTTCTTAGTATTTTGGCCATATTTTGCCATTTTGGGTCGGAATTAGACCGTTTACTAGACGAAATCCTGTTTTTCAAATTCTCATAGGGACTTTGAGGTTTCTTCAAAGAATTGAGTAAAAAAGTATTGGATGCTTCTCATTCCTCCTTTAGGAGGCTATAGTTCCTATTTCGAGTCTCAACACTCCATATTGTCTGTTTTACACAATAACGGTCCATTCTTTGCATTTTGGCCATATATTGCCGTTTTGGGTCATAATTAGACCGTTTACTATACGAAATCCTGTTTTTCAAATTCTCATAGGGACTTTGAGGTTTATTCAAAGAAATCAGTAACCAAGTAAGGGATGCTTATCATTCCTCCTTTAGGAGGCTCTAGTTCCTATTTCTAGTCTCATCACTCCATATAGTTTGTTTTACTCCATAACAATCCGTTCTTAGCATTTTGGCAATATATTACCGTTTTGTGTCTATATTAGACCGTTTACTATACGAAATCTTGTTTTTCAAATTCTCAAAGGAATTTAAGGTTTATTGAAAGACATGAGTAAACAAGTAAGGGATGCTTCTCATTCCTCCTTTAGGAGGCTCTAGTTCCTATTTCTAGTCTCAACACTCCATATTGTCTGTTTTACTCCATAACGGTCCGTTCTTAGCATTTTGGCCATATATTGCCGTTTTGGGTCTGAATTAGACCGTTTACAAAACGAAATCCCGTTTTTCAAATTCTCATAGGGACTTTGAGGTTTCTTCAAAGAAATGAGTAAACAAGTAATGGATGCTTCTCATTCCTCCTTTAGGAGGCTCTAGTTCCTTTTTCTAGTCTCAACACTACATATTGTCTGTTATACTCCATAACGGTTTGTGCTTAGCATTTTTGGCCATATATTGCCGTTTTGGGTCTGAATGAGACCGTTTACTAGACGAAATCCTGTTTTTCAAATTCTCATAGGGATTTTGAGGTTTCTTCAAAGAAATGAGTAAACAAGTAATGGATGTTTCTCATTCGTCCTTGAGGAGGCTCTAGTTCCTATTTCTAGTCTCAACACTCCATATTGTCTGTTTTACTCCATAACGGTCCGTTCTTAGCATTTGAGGTTTATTCAAAACCCTAAAACGTATTTTTGACAAATCGTCGCTAAAACGTTGCTAACAAATCGTCACTAAATCGTTGCAAATTATGCGATGATTTAGCGACGAATTTTTGAAATGCTCTAAACCCTAAACCCTATGCCCTAAACCCTAAACCGTAACCTATTAACATCTCATTGTATTCTTCATCTCTCAATGAAATTCATCTTAACGCAATAAAATTGATCATAAATGAAAACTCGATCAATCACAGTGATCTTCGCAAACTGAATCTGAAGTCCTAATAATCTAACATGTACGCAAACTCTCTGTTTTACTCATTCTTCAATCTCGATGAACAGATGATAATGATGATTCTGGATTTAATACTCAACTCTCGATCTATCAATCCTAATATGCGATTTATAAAATGATTTAACGCAACTGATTAAACGATCGGTATGAGTTCTCGCGGAAGAACAGAACATGAATCGATCAAAAGGAAAAGATACAGCCTGATGATGAATCGATGTAGTGCAGAGAATGGAGCTCTGATACCACTTAATGTGCTCCTTGAAAGGAACTGCCCTTGATCTACACTCTCTGGACTGAAACGGAATAGATACACCTTGCCAAAAAATGGATCTGATGCAAGGATGATGAATACGAATGGTCACACAAGAGATTGCGGATGGTCTCTTGATTCACCGAGTGATCCAGTAGATATTACACACTAAAGGATCGTTTTGCTTGCGAGATATGACACACTAGCAAGCTAAGATGTTCATAGAATAAATGATCTTACTTAGAAAAGGTTTTTGATTGAAAAGAAAGATAAAACTCGACAAAGAGTTTACAAGAGCATAAAAAGAACAACAAATGCTCTATAGTCAAAGTATCAACTCTCGAGACTAGAAACTAATTTAGATTAGAAATAACACAAGTTTGAATTCAAAAGATAGAAGATAATTTGCCCTTCCTTAGTCGTATTTCTCTTCAAATGGATTTGGGCCTCGCCATGGCTTAGTGGACTAGATGTGGTGATTCACCTCATTAAAAACCCATCTCAAGAAAACCCAATGGGACAAAACTTGAGACAGGGAAAAAGAGTGCAAAGTTGAATCACAAGTCCACTTAGCCATCTTGGACTTGGATTACAACTAGTGTAGAAGTAACCATATCTTTTCCCTCTTGACTTCGATATCTTTGCTTAAGGAATGCTCCTATCGCATCATTGAGCTTCTTAGATTTAGAACGAGTCATTGGACCACTCGGGACAAGCAAAACATCATCATAATCGTCTTGAGCTGCTTCATGATCCTCAGCTACAAGCTTTCCATCCTCTGGTTCAAGTGCCATGTTTCCTTTGCTATCCATGATCACATCATTTATTCAAAGAAATATTAGACCGTTTACTAGACGAAATCCCGTTTTTCAAATTCTCGTAGGGACTTTGAAGTTTATTCAAAGAAATGAGTAAACAAGTAAGGGATGCTTCTCATTCCTCCTTTAGGAGGTTCTAGTTCCTATTTCTAGTCTCAATACTCCATATTGTCTGTTTTACTCCATAGCAGTCCGTTCTTAGAATTTTGGCCATATTTTGCCGTTTTGGGTCTCAATTAGACCGTTTACAATACGAAATCCTGTTTTTCAAATTCTCAAAGGGACATTGAGGTTTCTTCAAAGAAATGAGTAAACAAGTAAAGGATGCTTCTCATTCGTCCTTGAGGAGGCTCTAGTTCCTATTTCTAGTTTCAACACTTCATATTGTCTGTTTTACTCCATAACGGTCTGTTCTTAGCATTTTGGCCATATATTGCAGTTTTGGGTCTGAATTAGAACATTTACTAGACGAAATCCCGTTTTTCAAATTCTCATAGGGACTTTGAGGTTTCTTCAAAGAAATGAGTAAACAAGTAATGGATGATTCTCATTCCTCTTTTAGGAGGCTCTAGTTCCTATTTCTAGTCTCAACACTCCATATTGTCTGTTTTACCCCATAACGGTCCGTTCTTAGCATTTTGGCAATATATTACCGTTTCTGGTATGAATTAGACCGTTTACAATACGAAATCCTGTTTTTCAAATTCTCATAGGGAATTTGAGGTTTCTTCAAAGAAATGAGTAAACAAGTAATGGATGCTTCTCATTCCTCCTTTAGGAGGCTCTAGTTCATATTTCTAGTCTCAGCACTCAATATTGTTTGTTTTACTCCATAACAGTCCGTTCTTACCGTTTTGTGTCTATATTAGACCGTTTACTAGACGAAATCCTGTTTTTCAAATTCTCAAAGGGACTTTGAGGTTTTTCAAAGAAATGAGTAAACAAGTAAGGGATTCTTCTCATTCCTCCTTTACGAGGCTCTAGTTCCTATTTCTAGTCTCAGCACTCCATATTGTCTGTTTTACTCCATAACGGTATGTTCCTAGCATTTTTGGACATATATTGCCGTTTTGGGTCTGATTGAGACCGTTTACTAGACGAAATCCTGTTTTTCAAATTATCATAGGGATTTTGAGGTTTCTTCAAAGAAATGGGTAAACAAGTAATGGATGTTTCTTATTCGTCCTTTCGGAGGCTCTAGTTCCTATTTCTAGTCTCAGCATTCCATATTGTTTGTTTTACTCCATAACGGTCCGTTCTTAGCATTTGAGGTTTATTCAAAGAAATATTAGACCGTTTACTAGACGAAATCCCGTTTTTCAAATTCTCATAGGGACTTTGAGGTTTCTTCATATAAATGAGTAAACAAGTAATGAATGCTACTCATTCCTCCTTTAGGAGGATCTAGTTCCTATTTCTAGTCTTAACACTCCATATTGTCTGTTTTACTCCATAACGGTCCCTTCTTAACATTTTGGCCAAATATTGCCGTTTTGGGTCTGAATTAGACCGTCTACTAGACGAAATCCCGTTTTTCATATTCTCATAGGGACTTTGAGGTTTCTTTATTGAAATGAGTAAACAAGTAATGGATGCTTCTCATTTCAATCCTCCTTTAGGAGGATCTAGTTCTTATTTCTAGTCTCAACACTCCATATTGTTTGTTTTACTCCATAACAGTCCGTTCTTAGGATTTTGGCAATATTTTGCCGTTTTGGGTCTGAATTAGACCGTTTAGACGAAATCCTGTTTTTCAAATTCTCGTATGGACTTTGAGGTTTCTTCAAAGAAATGAGTAAACAAGTAATGGATGCTTCTCATTCCTCCTTTAGGAGGCTCTAGTTCCTATTTCTAGTCTCAACACTCCATATTGTATGTTTTACTCCATAATAGTCCGTTCTTAGAATTGTTTTACCCTATATTGCCTTTTTGCCATATATTGCCATTTTGGGTCTGAATCAACACACTATCTCTTAATCCCACACGAGAGGGCGACCGCCTGCGAGTCAGATTGTTTCCATCTTCAATCACCATACGAATCAAGGAGAGGGCGACCGCCTGCCTTATTCGATTTGTTTTTGCATTCGCTTAGGTTGTTAGCTTCGGCTAGCGTAAGAAAAGAAAATCAAAAAAATATATCTATGGTTTGTTAGTCCGTGTTCTTAGTTCTGCTCTTGATTAAGAAAAGCCAAAAAAATATTGTAGTTCGTTTTAGTTGTTTTAGTTTCAAATCGCAAATCAAAAAAAAAGAAGGAAATTTAGCTTATCGCTTGGTTAGAGTTTTAGAACATTGCCGAAAGAGTTTTGGAACTTTTCTTTTTATTTTGTTGAGAATTGTGATATATCATGGTTTTTACCCCTCTTAAGCCATGATATTAGTCCG
This sequence comes from Eutrema japonicum, assembly GCA_030161315.1. Taxonomy (NCBI): domain Eukaryota; kingdom Viridiplantae; phylum Streptophyta; class Magnoliopsida; order Brassicales; family Brassicaceae; genus Eutrema; species Eutrema japonicum. The sequence continues at coordinate 22,998,662 of BSQW01000010.1, read as the reverse complement.
TTTTATAGAGTCTTTCTACTATTTTGTAGTGGTTTAGAGTCTTTTACAGGTTTTAGCACGTTTTGGAGCATAATTGGAAATATTGGAGCTTTCTGGAGCATTTTGAATCAGAGCAGAAGTTTGTGTAGCTGAGTACCCGATTTGAAGCATCAGTGTCGATCGATACTGACTAGTATCGGTCGATACTCACTGCAGCAAGACACGAGTCGCAACTTAATGAAGAGTTGAAGAATTGCAAAATTGCCTAGAAGACTTTGTTATTTACAAGAAGCCCCAAAACGTGATTTAGGTTATTTAATAGGATTTTACAGCCACTTTCATGGCTATGCTTTATTTTACTTTTGTTTTTGTGAGAGAGCTTTGGAAGGGAGATAAGTCTGAAACTCTGTTCGTCCGAGAGAAGATTTCGAACCCTCTTGTTACTCTTTCTTATTTATTCAAGTATTTATTCAGTCATGTTTATTGCTTCAATTTCTATGTCTGAGTAGATCTCCTGTTAGGTTTAGGGATTCTCATTAGGGATTTCTTTGAATGCTAGGTTGATTTATTGTTTAGGGTCCACCATCTGAATTAGTTCTTCACCATAGGTTGTTTTCATAGCTAATTCTGGATTGATCACCTAGAACTTAGATCTTAGGATAATTGATTAGGCACGAGAGTGCGATTAATTACCTGATAGAAACTAGGGTGAGCAAAATAACTATTCGCAAAGAGATTTGGCTTAGTTGTTTTGTGAGCAAATCAAACTTGAACTAAAAGCTGGTTTAGGCTTTAGGATTCGCAAAGAGATTTGGAATTCTAGGATTTAAACTTAGATAATTCTCGCAACGAGAGTTGGTTAATTATACCTTAGTGATTTGAGTTCAAGAACCGTGCATAACCTGAACCCTGATTAGTTAGTTTATCTGCATTCATTGATTTTCTGAGAAATTCTCTTAACCTATCTTTCTCCAATTGAATTTACAACAGTTTAATTTACGTATTTGCTTTCAATTACATTGATCACTTAGCTTGATTTTCTTCTATATAATCTATTGTGTGATTCCTTGAGTCTCTGTGGATTCGATACCTAAGTATTACAACCGACACAATTTTAGTACTTTTAGGGTATTAATTTGAGCTTATCAAATTTGGCGCCGTTGCCGGGGATTCAATTTCGCCATTATATTTTAGATTGAGAATTTTGACTAAGTACGTCGGTATCGATCGATACTACTCAGTGTCGGTCGATACTCATCGTTTCCTTTTTTGTTGATATCGATCGACACCACCCAGTGTCGGTCGATACTCATCGTATTTTCGTTACTCACGTGCCTTGCCTTTGTTTTCAGGTATATGCATATTCGCGAAACCAGAAGGAACAAGAGCACTCAGCTAGTTGATCTGTCACTCGAACAGCTAGCACTTTTGGAACGCACAAACAGAAGAGCAAAGAAGCCAGCAGAGATGAACAACAATCAAGTGGAGTTGGTTCGAGATGAAGCTGGTGCTTACAGAGACCAAGAGGGCCAGGTTTGCAATGAGAGAGGACAACCACTGGATGGAGAGGGGAACATCATTCCACCTGCTCATGTTTTCGCTGGGAATGCGAATGCAGGGAATGTTGTGGTTAATCTTGGGAGAACGATTGGTGAGTACAACTGGCATGATCAGTTTTATGCAAATCGATCAGCTATTTGACCTCCTGCTTTTCAGAGGAATGACTTTGAGCTGAAACCTGCGTACTACACTCTTGTGGGTCAGCACCCTTTTCGTGGTCTTTCCAATGAACATCCCATGGATCATATCGAGAGGTTCGAGGATTTGGTCACTAGCATCAAGAGCAATGGAATGTCCTACGACTACCTCTTCTGCAAGCTCTTTCCATACTCTTTAGGTGGAGATGCGACTTATTGGCTGAAGCAGTTACCTCCTGGATCACTGACTACCTGGGAAGATACTAAGACTGCTTTTCTGAATAACTTCTATGATGATGCTCGATCTGAAGATCTTAGGAACAAGATCTCCCAGTTTTCTCAAGGCCCTAATGAAGCGTTCAAGGCTGCTTTGACGAGATTTAGATCATATCAGAGAGATTTTCCACATCACGGATACTCTGATGTTTAGCTGATGGGGTTATTCTTTAGAGGACTTGATTGGAGGTATCAGATGACTTTGGATGCTTCGAGCAATGGAAACTTCAACACTATGTATCCTGAAGATGCTTATGTGTTGATTGAGAACTTGGCAATAGCACCAAGAATGAAGACTTTGAGCGCAAGAAGCAAGCTGGTAGCATGGACGGTACTCAGGTTGCTGATGTTCAAGCCAAGTTGGATTCTATGCACAACCTTTTGATGGGCAAGACAACGAAAGCTGTGCACTTTGATGAAGATGTTGAGGTTTTCAAGGAGGATGAAGCAGAGGATGTTAACTATATTGGTGGTTCTGGTTTTCAAGGTCAGAGGAATCAATTCAAGAACAACCGAAACTTCAACAACAACTCTCAGCAAGGAGGTTCGAATCAGTTTGTCCAGAAACCATCTCAGAACAGTGGGTATACCAGGAACTATGAGAATTCATCTTATCAACCTATACCTGCTAAGCTTCTAGATAGCAAGATCCAGTTTATGTTCGAACAGCTTATTCAAGGACAGCAGAAGTTCACTGTGGATTGCAATGGGAAGATTGATGTCTTGTACAATGATCTGAGTGGAAGGATCGATGCTATTAATATCCAGCAGAAGAAGCTGGAACTCCAGGTTGCTCAAACTTCAGAGGCTGTTAAAAGGCAAGAAGGTTTTCTTCCAGGGAAAGGAGAGAACTCAAGGGCTCACGTCAATGCCATCACCTTAAGGATTGGGAAAGAGTTCAATCCAGGAGTGAAAATTGGCCAAACTGCTGATATTTTCGTCGATCTTGACGATGATGATTCTGAAGCCGCACCAGTATCGATCGACACTAATCAGCATCGATCGACACCTGTCAAGATTCTTTCACGGGACACATCAAAACCCCATGTATCGATCGATACCACTCATGTATCGATCGATACCGATCCTGCTGTTGAGTCAACACCTAAGGTTTCGAAGGAAGTGCCTAATGTAGTTGCAGAAAGAGTTTACACGCCGAGGATAACTTATCCCATAGTTACTGGGAAGACTAAGTGATATATCATGGTTTTTGCCCCTTTTAGGCCATGATATAAGTCCGTTTTATAGAGTTTTTCTATTATTTCGTAGTGTTTTAGAGTCCTTTACAGGTTGTAGCACGTTTGAAGCATAATTGGAGATGTTGGAGTTTTCTGGAGCATTCTGGAGCGAAGCTGAAGTTCTTGTTGCTGAGTACCTGATTTTACCTCAAGCATCGATCGATACCCCTTGGTATCGATCGATACCCATCGTAGCAGACACGACCCGCGACTTTTTATGAAGTTTGAAGAATTGCAGAACTTGCCCATAAGACTTTAATATTTACAAGAAGACCCCAATTCGTGTTTAGACTATTTAATTAGGTTTTACAGCCACTTTGTTGGCTATGCTTTATTTTTGCTTTGAATTAAGAGAGAGCTTTTGAAGGGAGACTACTCTGAAACTCTGTTCGTCGGAGAGAAGATTTCGAACCCTTTTGTTACTCTGTCTTAATTTCTATTGAGTATTTATTCAAACATGTCTATTGTTTCAATCTCCATGTCTGAGTAGATCCACTTTAGGTTTAGGGTTTTCTCATAAGGGTTTTCTCTGAATGCCAGGTTGATTAGTTATTAGGATTCACCATCTGAATTAGTTCTTCACCATAGGTTGTGTTCAAAGCTAATTCTAGGTTGACGAATCTGGAACTTAGATCTTAGGATAATTGATTAGGCACGACAGTGCGATTAATTACCTGATAGAACCTTAGGTGAGAAAAATAACTATTCGCAAAGAGATTTGGTTTAGTTGTTTTGTGAACAAATCAAACCTGATCTAAAAGCTGATTTAGATTTTAGGATTCGCAACGAGATTTGGAATTCCTTGGATTTAGATATAGATAATTCTCGCAACGACAATTGGTTAATTATAGCTTAGTGATTTGAGTTCAAGAACCGCGCTAAATCTGAATCCTGTTAGTTAGTTTACCTGCATTCATTGATTTCCTGAGAAAACCCTGAACTTATATTTCTCCTATCGAATTTACAACTCGTTTACTGCTTATTGGTTTTACTTTCATCTGAACTGCTGAGCTTGATTTAATACTATACAATCTATTGTGTGATTTCTCTGAGTCCTTGTGTTCGACCCCTACTTTACTGCAGCAACTGCTTTAGTACTTTTTAGGGTATTAATTTGAGCATATCAAATTTGGCGCCGTTTCCGGGGACTAAATTCGCCATTAGATTTTAGCTGTTAAATTTCGACTAAGCTCGTCGGTATCGAGCGATACTACCTAGTATCAGTCGATACTCATCGACTTTCTTTGTTGATATCGATCGACACCACCTAGTATCGATCGATACTCATCGTATTTTTGGTTACTTACGTGCTTGACTCTTGTTTTCAGGTGTATGCCTAACCCTCAAACCAGAAGGAGCAAAAGCACTCAGCTAGTTGAACTGTCATTGGAGAAGCTAGCACGTTTGGAACGCACAAACAAAAAGACAAAACAAACATCAGAGATGAAAAACCCAGTGGTATTAAGAGCTGATGAAGCTGGAGTCTTGAGAGACCAAGAGGGTCAATTGTGCAATGAGAGAGGGCAACGACTTGATGAAGCTGGAAACATCATTGTCCCTCCTGTTGTTATTGGTGAGATTGTCCCGCCAGCTGGGCGTGCCAACGTTCGGAATGCTGAGGTTGATCGAGGTAGAACGCTTGGTGAGCATAATAGACCTGATAAATTCTACGCCAATCGAGCTGAGATTCGCATACCAACTTTCTAGAGGCATGATTTTGAGCTGAAACCTGCCTATTACGCTCTTGTGAGTCATAATCCTTTCCATGGCCTGTCTCACGAACATCCCATGGATCATATCGAGAGGTTCGAGGATCTGGTCAATGGTATGAAGTACAATGGAGTACCGAATGAGTACATTTTCTGCAAACTCTTCCCATACTCTCTTAGTGGGGATGCTTCTTATTGGCTGAAGCAGTTAGCTCTTGGTTCACTGACTACATGGGAGGAGACGAAGAATGCATTCCTAAATAATTTCTATGATGATGCGAGATCCGAGGAGCTCAGGAATAAGATCTCTCAATATTTTCTCAAGGTCCGATAGAGGCACTCAAGGCTGCTTGGATTCGTTTCAAGTCATATCAGAGAGATTGTCCGCACCATGGGTTCACTCAGGTTCAGCTGCTGGGTACTTTCTACAGAGCAATCGATGGGAGGTACCAGATGGGTTTGGATGCTGCTAGTAATGGGAACTTCAACACCAGGTATCCAGATGATGCGGTTGTGCTTATTGAGAATTTGGCATCTTGCAATAGCACCAAAAATGCAGGCTTCGAGCGGAAGAAGCAGGCTGGAGTAGTTGATGGATCGCAGATTGCTGAAGTTCAGGCCAAGCTGGATTTTCTGATCGGAAAGTCGAAGAAGTCTGTACACTTTGCTGATGGAGTCGAAAATATTGATGAGGATGAAGTGGAGGATGTTAACTACGTCGGTGGTTCTGGTTTTCAGGGTCAGCGATTTGGGTACAACAACAACCGAAACTTCAACAGCAACAATCAGCAAGGTGGGTACAAGTTTTAGGGGAGTTAATCTGGTTTTGGACCAAAACAAGTCTCTCAGAAACCACCACAGAGCAGCGATTTCACTCGCAATTATGGGAACTCTTCGTATCAACCCATCTCTCCAAAATCCACAGAGAATAAGATGGAATCCTTAATGGAACAACTTCTTCGGGAAGGTGATTTCAATGGGAAGTTTGACTCTCTATACCTTGATCTGAATAGGAAAATTGAAGCTATCAATCTGACTCAGAGGAAGCTGGAAATTCAGGTTGCTCAGACTGCAGCAGCTATGCAGAGGCAGGAAGGTTTCCTTCCAGGAAAAACTGAGAATCCAAGGGCTCACATCAACGTCATCACCTTGAGAACTGGAAAAGAGGTGATCACAGGAGTGAAGAACAGCCCAATTGCAGAGAATCTCGTCGATCTTGCTGAAAAAGACGATTGGGATTTTGAAGATCCAAAAGCATCAATCGATACCAGCCAGTATCGATCGATACCAGTCCAGACACTTGCACGAGAGGACCCAAAATCCCATGTGTCGATCGATACTCCTCCAGTATCGATCGATGCTGAGACGCAGATCGAGAAGGAGCCCGAGATTGTCAAGGAGAGGGTGTATAAACCCAAGATACCTTATCCTATGCCTCCTAAAATGACAAAGAAGGAATGGGAAGACGCCATATGCAAGGCTATGCTGGATAAGTTGGTTGTGGAACTTCCTTTTTTTGATGCTATTAAGACTTCTCCAACTTTCCGGAGGTATGTGAAGAAGATGGTGTATAGCAATGTGAACCTTGAGGAAGGTGTCATGATGATTACAGCTGAGTGCATTGCTATCCTACTCAACAGAATTCCCAAAAAGCTACCAGACCCACGGAGCTTTGTTTTAGATTGCACTATCTTCACAGAGAGATTTGAGCGTGCTCTCTGTGATATCGTGTCAAGTGTGAACCTTATGCCACACTCAGTTGCCAAGCGAATGGGGATGACGGATTTCCAGTCTACAAGGATTTCGATGGTACTTGCTGATCGCTCAGTGCGGCTCCCAGAGGGATTACTCGAGGATGTCCCAATCAAGATTGGGAATTGCTTGATCCCAACAGATTTCATTGTCCTGAATTACGATGCTGAGCCTAAGGATCATTTTATCCTGGGCAGACCATTCCTTGCAACTACTGGAGCCTTGATTGACTGCATGAATGGACAGATAGCTCTCAACATCGGTGACTTGGTGATGTCCTTTAACATGAAAAAGATAATGAAGAGGCCAAACATCGATGGGCAGACATTCTATGTGGACACCTTCAATGACATAGATGAGGACTACTTCCTAGGGATTCACCATGAAGACCCACTGGAGAGAGCGTTGGTCCGTTAGGCCACTTCAAAAGTCCATTCATGTGATGATACTGCTGGATACTCGAAGATGCTCGATTCAGCATCACCGGTATCGATCGATACCCCTCTAGTATCGGTCGATACCCTACGACCAGAAGGAAAGTTGGTCGACAGTTCTAAGCAAGTTCCTAGGCTTGGAGATTGGAGTGCAGAGAATTCTCCTAAGGTGGAATTAAAGCCACTTCCAGCGAATCTGAGGTATAGTTTTCTTGGTCCTAATTCCACGTACCATGTAATCGTTAATGCTTCCTTGAACAAAACAAAGATTGCCTTACTGCTGAGCAAGCTGCGTAAGTATCGCAAAGCTCTTGGCTATTCTCTTGCTGATATTTCAGGTATAGCACCAGACTTATGCATGCATCGGATTCACCTGGAGGATGAGTCAAAGTCTTTGATTGAGTGTCACAGGAGGCTGAATCCGAACCTGAAGGAAGTGGTCAGGAAGGAAGGATGAAGCTTTTGGAAACAGGGATTATCTATGCCATCTCAGATAGTTCTTGGATCAGTCGTGTTCACGTTGTGCCTAAGAAAGGTGGTTTGACTTTGGTGAAGAACGAAAAGGATGAGCTGATCCCTACAAGGACAATCACTGGTCACAAAATGTGTATTGACTACAGGAAACTGAATGCGGCTACAAGGAATAATCATTTCCCATTGCCATTCATTGACCAGATGCTGGAGAGGTTAGCGAGTCACCCATACTACTATTTTCTCGATGGGTACTCAGGCTTTTCCAGATTCCTATACATCCAGAGGACCAGGGAAAGACGACTTTTACATGTCCCTATGGCACATTCGCGTACAGAAGAATGCCATTTGGATTATGTAACGCTCCAGCGATGCATGATGTCGATTTTCACAGACATGACTGAGGAGTTTATGGAGGTGTTCATGGATGACTTTTCTGTGTATGGATCATCATTCAAGGATTGTCTGGATAACTTGTGCAAGGTGCTTCAACGATGCGAGGAGAAGCATTTGGTTCTTAACTGGGAGAAGTGCCACTTCATGGTACAAGATGGCATTGTTCTTGGGCACAAGGTTTCTAAGGCAGGGATCGAAGTTGACAAAGCGAAGATTCAGGTCATGACGAGCCTGCAACCTCCACGATCTGTATTCGAGATTCGAAGGTTCCTTGGTCATGCTGGGTTTTACAGGAGGTTCATCAAGGATTTCTCTAAACTTGCACGCCCAATCACAGACCTGCTATGTAAGGAAGTCAAATTTGATTTCACATATGATTGCCTTGCAGCCTTCGAGGAGATTAAAAAGGCACTAGTGAGTGCTCCTATTGTCCAACCACCTGATAGGAGTTTAACTTTTGAGGTTATGTGCGATGCGAGTGATTTTGCTGTTGGAGCTGTGTTGGGCCAGCGGAAAGACAAGAAACTCCATGCTATTTATTATGCCAGCAGGACGTTGGATGATGCTCAGCGAAATTACAGCACCACTGAGAAAGAGTTGCTTGCAGTTGTTTTCTCTTTTGAGAAATTTTGGTCCTATTTGATTAGGAGCAAGGTTATTGTTCACACAGACCATGCTGCTCTCAAATACTTGCTAAAAAACAAGGACATCAAACCTCGTCTATGCCGATGGGTTCTTTTGCTCCAAGGGTTCGACATCGAGATCAAGGACAAGAAAGGAGTTGAGAATGGCGTTGCTGGCCACTTATCGCGATTAAAGGTCGATGAAGTCGTACCTATTAATGATTTCTTGCCAGAGGAGGGTATTTACTTCATTGAAGCTCAGCTTCAAGACGTTTGTCCTGAAAATCTGCAATACTCACGAGTGCAGACTTTCGGTGTCGATCGATACTCACCTGGTGTCGATCGACACTCACCTAATATCGATCGATACTCACCTAGTATCGGTCGATACCCGACGCATTTTTGACCTGTTTTGCCTGCCGAGCACCTCAACTCTTATGATGCCTATCTAGCTGCTGTATCTAGTCCTACACGACCATGGTACGCTGACATTGCTAACTACCTTGCTGTAGAGGCTGAGCCAAAACATCCCACAAAGTACGCGAAGAAGAAGTTTATGCGCGAGATGAGGAGGTTCTGCTGGGATGAGCCTTACCTATACAAGCACTGCTCAGATAGTATATACAGAAGATGCGTTGCAGAATCTGACGTGCCTGCTATTCTTTTTCATTGTCATGGGTCTGAATATGCATGACACTTTGCTTTCAAGACAGTGTACAAAGTTCTTCAAGCAGGCTTCTGGTGGCCTACTATGTTCAAGGATGCTCATGCCTTTGTCTCACAGTGTGATGCCTGTCAGAGGAGAGGGAAGATCAGTAAGAGGCATGAGATGCCACAAAATTTCATCCTTGAGGTTGAAGTTTTCGATTGCTGGGGCATTGACTTTATGGGACCCTTTCCCTCGTCATACAATAACAGATACATCCTGGTAGCTGTGGACTATGTGTCCAAATGGGTGGAAGCGATTGCTAGTCCAAACAACGACTCTGCGGTGGTCCTTAAGCTTTTTAAGACTATCATTTTCCCACGATTTGGAGTGCCTCGTATTGTTATAAGTGATGGTGGCAGCCACTTTATTAACAAAGTTTTTGAGAGGTTGCTGAAGAAGCATGGTGTCAATCATCGTGTGGCTACTCCATATCACCCTCAAACCAGTGGGCAAGTATAGGTCTCCAACAGACTGACCAAAGAAATTTTGGAGAAGACAGTGGGTAATTCTAGGAAGGATTGGTCTACAAAGCTGGATGACGCACTGTGGGCTTATAGGACTGCTTTCAAGACACCGCTGGGCACTACACCATTTCACTTGTTGTATGGGAAAGCATGTCACCTTCCAGTAGAGATCGAGCACAAAGCAGCATGGGCAACGAAGTTGCTGACCTTTGACATCAAGCCTGCAGCTGAGAGGAGATTGATTCAGCTGAACGAGTTGGATGAGATTAGGCACCACGCCTACGAGAACTCGAAGCTGTACAAGGAGAGAACTAAGGCCTATCATGACAGGAAGATCATCTCCAGACATTTCGAGCCGAACGACCAGGTACTTCTGTATAACTCTTGTTTGCAATTGTTTCCTGGTAAACTGCGTTCTCGTTGGTCAGGTCCTTTCACAATTAAGGAGGTCAGACCACATGGTGCCGTTGTGCTGATTAGCCCTACAGGCGATGAATTTACTGTCAATGGAAAGAGGGTGAAGCACTATTGGGCAAAAGCCGAGATTCTAACAGGGCAGATAATGCCTTTGGATGATGCACCCACATCCTGAATGGCCATACAATCAAGCTAATGACATTAAACAAGCGCTTGGTGGGAGGCAACCCACTGCTGAGTCTGTTTTTGAGTCTTTTTCCTTTTATTTTTTTAGTTTGGGTGTCTGTGTCAGGATGAACAAGAAGCAAAACTCGGAATCGCCTGAGTGTCGATCGATACCCTTGAGTATCGATCGACACCCTACGCGAATGAAAGGATACGTATCGGTTTAAGCCTGGTATCGTTCGATACCAAGCTGTGTGTCGATCGATACTCAATGTTCCAACACGGTAACTTCTTGTCTCTCTTCGTTCTATTCTGTTCTTTTGTTTTCTTCTACCTACTCTTGGCTAGATAACATTGGGGACAGTGTTGTTTAAGTCTGGGGGAGGAAGTCGCTGACTTTGTTTTTGTTTTTCTTAGAGTCAGTCCATTTTTGAGTCATTCGTTGTTTTATTGAGTCAAAACTTTGTCTGAGACTATGATCTTTGAATTGAATCTTTTGATCTGACCTTGCTTCTAAGTGACAATTGTTACATAATCAGTTCTAGATCGACTAATGAAAAATCCAAAGGCTGACCGGTTAACCAGAAGACACTCATGTTTCCAGAAAAGTTCCTTAAAGACTGAGCCAAATTTTTGCACTTCATCGATGTGGTTAATATTCATAGAGCTTGATTCCTCATTCGTATCTGACAAAGGAACGCACGTGTTTAAAATAATGGTATTTCTCTCCCTATTACAAGTTAATTAATAAATAAGTGCATTAAAAGATGAGATAATTTTCTTCTAAGTAGAGGGTTAGGAAAATTTCCAACGATCCCATTATTCTACTTCAGAGGAAATGATCACACAAAGGATTGGAAGCGAGGCTAGGATTTTCCTATGATGCCATTATTCGCCTACATCCTTTGATATTTTGAGAGGGAAGAACCGGGGATTCGGTGGCAAACACCATCAATACTCGCGTCTCATACATTGATTTGTATATGCAGATCTAAAACAAATAAGAGAGAACAATATAAGAAATAAGTCTGGGGGAGAGAAATAATACCAGAAAGTGTGAAAAAGGGTGGTTCCTTGTCATGATATTGTATGGGAAAGAATCTAGAAGGTTCTTGGTATTAAGCACATCGATGAAACTGGCGAGGAAGGCTTGATTGAACGATGCTGAAAGATAATGTGTGTAGTCTGGGAAGTTGCGAATGTCTTAGGAGAAGTACATGGTGGTTAGATCAAAAAGCTGGTTAGATAATATGTGGAGCACTAAGGAAATTGGTCATTGCGATGTTTCATGAACAGGTGAGTCTCTACGTTTTCAAACCTCTTTCTCTGGTTTAGTCTTCTATTTGCTTGAGGGCAAGCAAAGGCTAAGTCTGGGGGAGTTGATATATCATGGTTTTTACCCCTTTTAGGCCATGATATAAGTCTGTTTTATAGAGTCTTTCTATTATTTCGTAGTGTTTTAGAGTCCTTTACAGGTTGTAGCACGTTTGAAGCATAATTGGAGATATTGGAGCTTTCTGGAGCATTCTGGAGCGAAGCTGAAGTTCGTGTTGCTGAGTACCTGATTTTATGTCAAGCATCGATCGATACCCCTTGGTATCGATCGATACCCATCGCAGCAGACACGACCCGCGACTTTTAATGAAGTTTGAAGAATTGCAGAACTTGCCCAGAAGACTTTAATATTTACAAGAAGACCCCAATTCGTGTTTAGACTATTTAATTAGGTTTTACAGCCACTCTGTTGGCTATGCTTTTTTTTTTTGCTTTGAATTAAGAGAGAGCTTTTGAAGGGAGACAACTCTGAAACTCTGTTCGTCGGAGAGAAGATTTCGAACCCTTTTGTTACTTTGTCTTATTTTCTATTGAGTATTTATTCAAACATGTTTATTGTTTCAATCTCCATGTCTGAGTAGATCCACTTTAGGTTTAGGGTTTTCTCATATGGGTTTTCTCTGAATGCCAGGTTGATTAGTTATTAGCATTCACCATCTGAATTAGTTCTTCACCATAGGTTGTGTTAAAGCTAATTCTAGGTTGACGAATCTGGAACTTAGATCTTATGATAATTGATTAGGCACGACAGTGCGATTAATTACCTTATAGAACCTTAGGTGAGCAAAATAACTATTCGCAAAGAGATTTGGTTTACTATTTTTGTGAACAAATCAAACCTGATCTAAAAGCTGATTTAGACTTTAGGATTCGCAAAGAGATTTGGAATTTCTAGGATTTAGATTTAGATAATTCTCGCAACGACAGTTGGTTAATTATAGCTTAGTGATTTGAGTTCAAGAACCGCCCTAAATCTGAATCCTGTTAGTTAGTTTACCTGCATTCATTGATTTCCTGAGAAAACCCTGAACCTATATTTCTCCTATCGAATTTACAACTCGTTTACTGCTTATTGTTTTTACTTTCATTTGACTGCTTAGCTTGATTTAATACTATACAATCTATTGTGTGATTTCTCTGAGTCATTGTGTTCGACCCCTACTTTACTGCAGCAACTGCTTTAGTACTTTTTAGGGTATTAATTTGAGCATATCACTAAGAGGGAGGTAGAAAACTCTAGATGCAAAGCAGTCATGGATAAGTTGATTGTTCTATCAAGGCTTCTCCAGCTTTCAGAAGATATGTCAAGAGGATGGTGTCTAGCAATGTGAACCTTGAAGAAGGATGCTTGATGATTACTCATGAGTGCAGTGCAATCCTGACTAACAGGATCCCAAAAAAGCTACCAGATAGAGGGAGTTTTGTGTTGGATTGTACAATATTCACATATAGATTTGAGCGCTCTCTTTGTGACCTTGGCTCAAGTGTCAACCTCATGCCATACTCAGTTGCTAAAAGGATGGGGATGACAGACTTCACCGCCACAAGAATCTCCGTGATACTTGCTGATCGCTCAGTTAGACTTCCAGAGGGTTTACTCGAGGATGTTCCTATTAATATTGGGAATTGCTTGATCCCAACTTATTTCATCGTTCTGGAGTATGATGCTGAACCTAAGGATCCTCTTATCCTAGGTAGACCATTCCTTGCAACAGCTGGTGCTTTGATTGATTGCAGGAATGAGAAGATCGCTCTTAACATCGGTGATTTGGTCATGACTTTCAATATGGATAAGATGATGAAGAGACCAACCATCGATGGGCAGACTTTCTTTGTAGACACTTTCAGTGATATAGCTGAAGAGTACTTCCTTGAGATGCATCTTGAGGATCCACTGGAGGGAGCATTGGTCTGTTCGACCACTTCAGAGGTCCATTCATGTGAAGATAGTGCTGGATACTCGAACATACTCGATTCCGCATCACCGGTATAGATTGATACTCCCTTAGTATCGATCGATACCCTGCGACCAAAAGGAGGGTCGGCCGATGGTTTTAAGCAAGCTGCTGGGCTTGGAGATTGGAGTGAGGAGAACGCTCCAAAAGTGGAACTCAAGCCACTTCCTGCAAATATGAGGTATGGTTTTCTTGTTCCTAATTCCACATACCCAGTGATTATTAATGCTTTTTTGAACAACGCAGAGATTACCTTACTGCTGAACAAGCTGCGCAAGTATCGCAAAGCTCTTGGCTATTCTATTGATGATATTCCAGGTATAGCACCGGACCTGTGCATGCATAGGATTCATCTCGAGGATGCATCAAAGGCTTTAGTTGAGCATCAGATGAGGCTGAATCCGAACCTGAAGGAAGTAGTCAAAAAGGAGGTGATGAAGCTTTTGAAAGCCGGTGTCATCTATGCTATTTTGGATAGCTCTTGGGTCAGTCCAGTGCACGTTGTTCCTAAGAAAGGAGGAATAACTATGGTGAAGAATGACAAGGATGAGATGATTCCTACTAGGACTATCACTAGACATCGAATGTGCATTGACTACAGGAAGTTGAACGCAGCTATGAGGAAAGATCATTAGATCATTTCCCATTGCCATTCATTGACCAGATGTTGGAGAGGTTGGCTAGTCATCCCTACTACTGTTTTCTCGATGGACATTCAGGTTTCTTCCAGATTCCTATACATCCAGATGACCAAGGAAAGATGACTTTTACATGTCCCTATGGCACATTCGCATACAGGAGAATGCCATTTGGATTATGTAATGTCTCAGCCACCTTTCAGAGATGCATGATGACTATATTCACAGACATGATTGAGGATTTTATGGAGGTATTCATGGATGATTTTTTGGTGTACGGATCATCATTCAAGGACTGTCTGGCTAATTTGTGCAAGGTGCTATAGAGATGTGAAGAGAAACACTTAGTCCTTAATTGGGAAAAGTGTCACTTTATGGTTCAGGAGGGCATCGTACTTGGGCACAAGATTTCTGAAGCTGGGATCGAAGTTGACAAAGCCAAGATTCAGGTCATGACAAGCCTCCAACCACCGACTTCTGTGAAGGATATTCGAAGTTTCCTTGGTCATGCCGGGTTTTACAGAAGATTCATCAAGGATTTCTCCAAGCTAGCACGCCCACTCACAGCTCTATTATGCAAGGAGATCACATTCGATTTCACACCTGAGTGTCTTGCAGCTTTTGAGGAGATTAAGAAGGCCTTGGTGAGTGCTCCTATTGTGCAACCTCTTGATTGGACTCTGCCTTTTTAGATCATGTGCGACGCTAGTGACTTTGCTGTTGGATCGGTTTTGGGTCAGAGGAAGGATAAGAAGCTGCATGTTATCTACTATGCCAGCAGGACATTGGATGATGCTCAGAGGAATTACAGCACCACAGAGAAAGAACTACTTGCAGTTGTTTTCTCCTTTGAGAAATTTTGATCCTACCTAATTGGGAGCAAAGTGATCGTACATACTGATCATGCTGCTCTCAAATATCTAATGTAGAATAAGGATCTCAAACCTCGCCTTTGTCGTTGGGTCCTTTTTCTCCAGGGTTTCGATATCGAGGTTAAGGACAAGAAAGAAATAGAGAACAAAGTAGCTGACCATCTTTCGAGGATTCAAATTGATGCAGACGTGCCTATCAATGATTAACTACCAGAAGAGTCCGTTTACTTCATTGAAACTGAGTTTCAAATGGGTTTTATCGAAACTTTTCACTTCCCACGAATTGCAGGTCTCGGTATCGATCGACACTCACATAGTATCGGTCGATACCCTGCGATTTTCGAACTTGTTTTGACTGTTGACCACCTTGGTGCTTCTGAAGACAATCTAGTTGCTGCAGCTGACTCTGATCTACCGTGGTACGTTGATATTGCCAACTATCTCGCTGCGGATGCGGAGCCAAAGCACCTCAAGGCGAAGAAGTTTCTGCGTGACATAAGGCGATTCTTTTGGGATGACCCTTACCTGTACAAGCACTGTTTTGATGGTGTCTATCGGAGATGCATTGCTGAATCAGAGGTACCTAGTGTTCTGTTTCATTGTCATGGATCTGAGTATGCTGGACACTTTGCTACTTTCAAGATAGTGTCCAAGGTCCTTCAAGCAGGTTTCTGGTGGCCTACTATGTTTAAGGATGCTCATACCTTCATTTCCCAATGCGATGTGTGTAAGAGGAGAGGTAAGATCAGTAAGAGACATGAGATGCCACAAAATTTCATTCTCGAGGTTGAGATTTTTGATTGTTGGGGCATCGATTTTATGGGTCCTTGCCCTTTGTCATACAAGAACAAGTACATCTTGGTTGTTGTAGACTACGTCTCCATGTGGGTCGAAGCGATTGCTAGTCCTACCAATGATTCTTCAGTGGTCCTTAAGCTGTTTAAGACCATCATTTTTCCTCGATTTGGATTACCTCGGATTGTTATTAGTGATGGTGGCTCTCACTTTATTAACAAGGTTCTCGAGAGGATGCTGAAGAAGCATGGTGTGAATCATCGTGTAGCTACTCCTTATCATCCTCAGACTAGTGGGCAAGTTGAGGTCTCCAACAGGAAAATCAAGGAGATTTTGGAGAAGACTATGGGTACCACTAGAAAAGATTGGTCTACAAAGTTGGATGATGCCCTGTGGGCTTACAGGACCGCTTTCAAGACACCACTTGGCACTACACCATTTCACTTGTTCTATGGGAAAGCATGTCATCTTCCGGTTGAAATCGATCATAAGGCAGCCTGGCCTACAAAGCTGATGAATTTCGACATCAAGACTCGAAATCGCCCGCGTGTCGATCGATACCCTACTGGTATCGGTCGACACCAAACGGGAATGAGAACACATACTCGATATTCCAGTACGGTAATTCTTTGTTTTTCATGATTTCACTCTGTTCTTTTGTTTTCTTTCACCAACTCTATGCTAGATAACACTGGGGACAGTGTTGTTCAAGTCTGGGGGAGGTAGTCGCTGACATTGTTTTTGGTTTTTCTTAGAGTCAGTCGTTTTTGAGTCATTCGTTGTTTTATTGAGTCAAAAATCTGTTAGAGACTGTGATCTTTTTCTTGAATCTATTGATCTAACCTTGCTTCTAAGTGACCATTGTTACATAATCAGTTATAAATCGACTAATGAAAAACCCAAAGGCTGACCAGTTAACTAGAAGACACACATGTTTCTTCTGTTACAAGTTAATTAATAAAGTGCATTAAAAGATGAGATGATTTTCCTCTGAGTAGAGGGTTAGGAAAATTTTCAGCGATCCCATTATTCTACTTCAGAGGGAATGATCACACAAAGGTGGAAGCGAGGTTAGGAAATTTCCTGTGATACCATTATTCGCCAACACCTTTGATTAATTTTTAAGGGAAGAACTGGGGATTCGGTGGCAAACACCATGCATCAATACTCGCGTCTCGAACCTTAATAAGCATATGCAAGAATATAATAAGAAATAAGTCTGGGGGAGAGAAAATAATACCAGAAAGTGTGAAATTGGATGGTTCCTTGTCATGATACTGTATGGGAAAGAATCTAGAAGGTTCTTGGTATTAATCACATCAATTAAACTGGCGATGAAGGCTTTATTGAGTAATGCTATGAGATAATGTGTGTAGTCTGGAAAGCTGCGGATGTCTACGGAGAAGTACATGGTGGTTGGATTTGAAACTGGTTATGTAATATGTGGAGCACTAAGGAAAATGGTCATTGCACTGTTTCAAGAACAGGTGAGTCTCTATGTTTTCAAACCTCTTTCTCTGGTTTAGTCTTCTATTTGCTTGAGGGCAAGCACAGGCTAAGTCTGGGGGAGTTGATATATCATGGTTTTTACCCTTTTTAAGCCATGATATAAGTCCGTTTTATAGAATCTTTCTACTATTTTGTAGTGGTTTAGAGTCTTTTACAGGTTTTAGCACGTTTTGGAGCATAATTGGAAATATTGGAGTTTTCTAGAGCATTTTGGATCAAAGCAGAAGTTCGTGTAGCTGAGTACCCGATTTGAAGCATCAGTGTCGATCGATACTGACTAGTATCGGTCGATACTCACTGCAGCAAGACACGAGTCGCGACTTAATGAAGAGTTGAAGAATTGCAAAATTGCCCAGAAGACTTTATTATTTACAAGAAGCACCAAAACGTGATTTAGGTTATTTAATAGGATTTTACAGCCACTTTCATGGCTATGCTTTATTTTACTTTGGTTTTGGTGAGAGAGCTTTGGAAGGGAGACAAGTCTGAAACTCTGTTCCGGGAGAAGATTTCGAACCCTCTTGTTACTCTTTCTTATTTATTCAAGTATTTATTCAGTCATGTTTATTGCTTCAATTTCCATGTCTGAGTAGATCTCCTGTTAGGTTTACGTATTCTCATTAGGGATTTCTTTGAATGCTAGGTTGATTTATTGTTTAGGGTTCACCATCTGAATTAGTTCTTCACCATAGGTTGTTCTCATAGCTAATTCTGGATTGATCACCTAGAGCTTAGATCTTAGAATAATTTATTAGGCATGAGAGTGCGATTAATTACATGATAGAACCTAGGGTGAGCAAAATAACTATTCACAAAGAGATTTGGCTTAGTTGTTTTGTGAACAAATCAAACTTGAGCTAAAAGCTGGTTTAGACTTTAGGATTCACAAAGAGATTTGGAATTCTAGGATTTAGACTTACAACGAGAGTTGGTTAATTATACCTTAGTGATTTGAGTTCAAGAACCGTGCATAACCTGAACCCTGATTAGTTAGTTTATCTGCATTCATTGATTTCCTGAGAAATTATCTGAACCTATCTTTCTCCAATTGAATTTACAACAGTTTAATTTACGTATTTGCTTTCAATTACATTGATCACTTAGCTTGATTTTCTTCTATATAATCTATTGTGTGATTCCTTGAGTCTCTGTGGATTCGATCCCTAAGTATTACAACCGACAAAGCTTTAGTACTTTTAGGGTATTAATTTGAGCTTATCAAATTGTGAGCTGTTTAGAGATTATTGTTAAGTTGCTAATAATCTTTCTTAGTCGTTTAGCATTGATTTCAAGTCGCTTTGAGAATTGTTTTCTTTTTGTTACACTCGTTGTTTTGACGATTTGTTGTTTTTGTAAGTTTGCAAGAACCAACAGATTGTAAGATATGGGAGAAGAGGCAAACCACAACGTGCAGTTGCAAGACATCATGGCCTCACTCACTGCCATGAGAGAAGACATGAGAGACACAAAGGAGCGTCTAGGCAGGCTTGAACAGCCGAGGGCAGCCGGAGGGAAATTACCACCGGCAAGGAGAAATGCACCATTTAACAACAACAATGATGAATTCGAGGATTCTGACTCTGACTATGTGTCGGAGATGGAGGAAAATCTCCCACCTTGACGTAAGACTCAAAGTCGAGTTTACAAACAAATGCCTCAAAGTGATTCAAAGAGGCTTGGATGCGGAAGGATGGGTCGAAGGTGATGGTTGCGGAAGCTTGGCTCGGTTGTGATGGGTCCGAAACAAACAAGGTGAAGCTTAACTCTCCTTGGGGAAACCACGCTCTAGAGAGAGAAGATTCATTCTGCTCTTAAGCAAGGGGGAACCCTCGCACAATACCTAAGAACTAACAAAAGAAACCGATTCAAAGACAACAAAGCTTTGAGACTTAAACTTGAAAGTTTATTGATAGATAATTGTCCCCCTTGAAAATAAAGAAGCAATAGAGCTTTATAGTAGCTCAACAAAGAGACCAAACGGTCATAAGAATTCAAATACAAGGAAAGCATTCAAAGAAAAGCTTGATTTTCGCCATTAATGAGATTGCTAGTCTTTGGGCGTGATTCTCGTGGAGGCTGATGGAGATACGAGGCTTCCTAGGTTGCTGGACGTCTAGGATGTGATGGTGAGATTGGATGGCCCAGATTAGAAGAGAAGAACTCGCCTTGATCTAGCAAAACGCGTGCATTGCCAAATATGTTAAGTTCATTAATCTTGGAATCAAAACGACCGTGTGGAGTATTTGAGCGTGTCTTCTTGTGCTCTGGTGGTCTAGACCACATTGTAGACTCAGTAGACAGCAATACATCTATGGCAATGTGGTGCATGGCTAAGGTGAATGCTGGTTTTGGTCGCGCTAAGAAGATTCTGGTTAGACTGTTCTCTTCTTCATGGTGGGTTGGTCGATGAAACTGGTCTCTTTTGGGTGGTGGGACGTTTGGCTCCTCCTTGGCGTCGAGCTCAACAATCTTGATCGGTTTGTAAACGATCGGGTAAGCAATCAAGTTTTTCTTTGCTTCTGTTTGGGCTAGGAGCTTAAAATCTACTGTCCCGACCTTAGAAATGGAACCGATGTTGCCTAGAGGATGAGGGTCTAAGCCTGCCGTACACTCAGTACAGCCCATTCCAAAGGTAGTAGCATTCCCATGAGCTTTCATGGCTTTGATCTTGGGTCCTTGTGAGCTTGATGGCTTGATGTCCTCATCATACCTTCCCTCTTCAAGTGATTTCGTCCTCGAAATCTTCAAACCTACATCCAAAAAGAGCAAGTTAGACTTGTATCCCGAAAGGTGGTTTAGGAGCTTACCTCGGAGTTGGCTTGGTTTTTGGATTTGAGCCGCCATTGGAGGTGCTTCTTGGATCAGCAAGGCGTAGATATATCCTTGTTTCTCTAGTGATGTCTCCACGGCTACAAGATTTTCCGAACCTGTTTTGACCTCTCTTGGCAAAGACAAGTGTGTTATGGGTTCTAAGGAAGATAGCTTATCAGATTTTTCAAGAAAAAGACTTGCCTTGGGCTGTCTTTTCTCTTTTGCCCTTGCTTGCAACACACGGACTTCTGATAGGTCCAATAGAGCAAGTGTGACCTTCCTGTTACTGAAATGGAACGAGTACTTGTTTGTTCTTCCATTGTGGGATACGGCTCTATCATATTTCCAGGGTTTTCCTAGGAGAACATGACCAGCTTTCATTGGTATGACATCACACACCACTTTATCCTTGTAATCACCGATTGAGAAGGGAATTTGCACTTGTTTTGACACCTTTAGCTCTTCCTTATCGTTCAGCCACTTAAGTTTATAGGGTCTAGGGTGGTCCGTGGTGGCAAGACCTAGCTTTTCAACTAACAAACAGCTTGCAATGTTAGTACAAGAGCCACTATCGACAATGAGGTGACATACCTTGTTTTGCACGGTACAACGTGTGTGAAAGAGATTTTCTCTTTGGGCAGTGTCCTCTTCAACCACCTGAGTGTTGAGGGCTCTCATGATCACTAGGGACTCTCCTTCATCAGCATATTCAATGGTTTCTTTTTCATCCTCCGGTTCTGCCTCGTCTTGTGATTCATATTCACCGGATGGCAATATGATCATCACCCTCGGGTTTGGGCAGTCTCTTGAGATGTGTCCTCTCCCTTTGCACCTGAAACAAGTTAGTTCACGTGTATGATAAGGAGTAGAAGACTTACCTTGCTCTTGACGTGCATCTCTATAGGAATCAGGCGCTTTACTCTTGAATCTAGATTCAATTTCAAGTGACTTCCCTTTGTCATTAGCTTGAGATGTTGGAGAACTCCATACTGGTGAATTGTATTTCGGCTTAGGGGCAGTAGTTGTCTTCTTCTTGAGGTGTTTCTCCACTTGGACAGCAAGGTGTAGCAGCTCATGAAGTTGATGATACGGTTGCATCTCCACCTTCTTTGCAATCTTCTCATTAAGGCCTTCGAGGAAATGAGACATGAGGGTCTCCTCGGTATCCTCTAGCTCTAGCCTGTTCCTCAAGATCTCAAATTCATCATAATACTCTTCTACCGTCTTTTGGCCTTGGTAAAGCTTTCTGAATTTCCTTTGGAGCTCTCGGTGATAGTGTGGTGGAACGTATCTTCGCTTGAGAAGTGCTTTCATCTCCCTCCAAGAGTTGAGTGGTCCATCTCCATACCTTCTTCTTTCTGCCATCTCTCGATCCCACCAAGCAAGTGCATGGTCAGTGAGTTGAGCAGCTGCAAAGGTAACCTTCTTGTGCTCTTGATAGTTATAGCACTCATAGATGTACTCCATACGCCTCTCCCAATCAAGGTAGGCTTCTGGATCTACCTTCCCAGCTAAGGTAGGTGGTGTCATCTTCAGATCATTGTTGTTGTTGTACTGGCCTTGACCTTCATCACGGTTCCTGCCTCGATTCAATGAATCTCTCCGGCGTTGTTTCTGGTTTTGTTGTGGATCCGGGGATTGGTTCCGACCGGGGGTGTGTCGTCATCAAGTTCTGGCATGTGTTCATCATCATGATGTGCTGCTTGTGGTGGAGCTCCTATGTTTGCTCCCTGATGTTGTGCTTCCACTCGGTCAAGTCTTCCTCCCATGTTGGCCAAGCCTTGCTCTAGTCGTTGGGTCATGTTTCTCATCTCTTCTTGGAAAGCAATGAAGTTACGAGCCATGATAGATATGGGGTCGTTTGCTAGATCTCCCATGTTACCTTACACAAGAAAATTCAAAGAAATCAAAGTCTAGCTCAAGAACAAACAAGAAATTTTCCGGTTCAGTTTTGCTTGATCTAAAACTATTAAATCGATTTCAAAAATTCCAGAAACAATTTTATATTTTTCTATGATTAGTTAACAAGGAAAAACAAAAGACGAAATATTTTTATGAGTTTTTATGATTTTATGAAAATTGAAACAAACATACGGGTAAAGCAGATATTTTTTTTTTTCTTTGTAGTCTTCGATTGAGAATGAACTAAAACGAAAAGCAATGAAAC
The DNA here is from genome assembly GCA_030161315.1 of Eutrema japonicum. Taxonomy (NCBI): domain Eukaryota; kingdom Viridiplantae; phylum Streptophyta; class Magnoliopsida; order Brassicales; family Brassicaceae; genus Eutrema; species Eutrema japonicum. Next base: position 22,976,250 of record BSQW01000010.1, on the reverse strand, counting down.
AAATAAAAAACTTAAACAAAGAACGAGGTAACCTGATAGATAGGAGCTTTTGAAGCTCTGATACCAATGAAGTAAGACTCAAAGTCGAGTTTACAAACAAATGCCTCAAAGTGATTCAAAGAGGCTTGGATGCGGAAGGATGGGTCGAAGGTGATGGTTGCGGAAGCTTGGCTCGGTCGTGATGGGTCCGAAACAAACAAGGTGAAGCTTAACTCTCTTATGGGAAACCATGCTCTAGAGAGAGAAGATTCAATCAGCTCTTAAGCAAGGGGGAAACCTCGCACAATACCTAAGAACTAACAAAAGAAACCGATTCAAAGACAACAAAGCTTTGAAACTTAAACTTGAAAGTTTATTGACAGATAATTGTCCCCCTTGAAAATATAGAAGCAAGAGAGCTTTATAGGAGCTCAACAAAGAGACCAAACGGTCATAAGAATTCAAAAACAAGGAAATCATTCAAAGAAAAGCTTTATTGTCGCCATTAATGAGATTGCTAGTCTTTGGGCGTGATTCTCGTGGAGGCTGATGGAGATACGAGGCTTCCTAGGTTAACTTGAGTTACTGGACATCTAGGATGTGATGGTGAGATTGGATGGCCCAGATTAGAAGAGAAGAACTCGCTTTGATCTAGCAAAACGCGTGCATTGCCAAATATGGTAAGTTCATTAATCTTGGAGTCAAAACGACCGTGTGGAGTATTTGAGCGTGTCTTCTTGTTCTCTGGTGGTCTAGACCCCATTGTAGACTCAGTAGACAGCAATACACGTGAGGAAAAGTCGCACAAAGGATCTGAAGTCAGACTTTCCTTACTTGGCTCAAAACGGGTCCGTGTAGGAGATTGGTCTTCCCGGTTTGGATTCTGATTGATCCAAGTCGAATCTCCATCTGGTTTGGACCATAAGAGGCTCCAGTAGGCGTTTTGGGCCTTGGCTGGATCAGTGGTTGAAGATCTTGGGCCAAAAGACATGTTTCTTGGCTCATACACTCTCTCGGGTGCAATATGGTGCATGGCTAAGGTGAATGCTGGTTTTGGTCGCGCTAAGGGGATTCTGGCTCGTCTGTTCTCTTCTTCATGGTGGGTTGGTCGATAAAACTGGTCTCTTTTGGGTGGTGGGACGTTTGGCTCCTCCTTGGCGCCGAGCTCAACAATCTTGATCGGTTTGTAAACGATCGGGTAACCGATCAAGTTTTCCTTTGCTTCTGTTTGTGCTAGGAGCTTAGGAACTACTATCCCGACCTTAGGAATGGAACCGCTGTTGCCTATAGGACGAGGGTCTAAGCCTGCCGTACACTCAGTACAACCCATTCCAAAGGTAGTAGCAATCCCATGAGCTTTAATGGCTTTGATCTTGGGTCCTTGTGAGCTTGATGGCTTGATGTCCTCATCACACCTGACCCTATAAGGCAAAGGAACCCGAGGAGACTAGACCCATTGCAAGGCAACCGGCCTAGAGGTGAGCGTAGAGAAGTTAATAATGACATGAAACTAAAACCTCCTACTTTCGCAGGGAAATCAAATCCGAAAGTCTATTTGGATTGGGAGAAGCGTTTAGAATACATCTTTGAATATTATGACTATGGAGAGCCCAAGAAGGTGGCCTTAGCTGCAGCTTAACTAACCGAGAATGTACTAGCCCAGTGGGACAGAACCGTAGCTGAGAGGAGACGCCAAGTCTTTGGACCTATTCAAACTTGGCATGATATGAAATACCTTTTAAGGTTAAGGCATGTGCCTGAACACTATCATAGAGACTTGCAAAAGCGTTTTCGTAAGTTGGCACATGGAACAAGGAGCGTAGAAGAATATTTCCACGAGTTTGAGAAGCTGATGCACTCCCTGGAATTCGAAGAATCCGAAGAAGCCTTAATGGCACAATTTGTAGATGGCTTACCAGAGCGCATAGCCGGAAAGGTGGAGAGGACCAAATACAGTGGGATCCATGAACTATTGCACTTGGCTGTGCAAGTAGAGCATCAAATTAAGAGAAAGACATCCTTGTCCAACCGAAACAGAAACAACCAACCATGGCAAGCAAGTGGCAGCAAGCCCTTAGACAAAGGCAAAGCTATTGAAGCCGACTCACGATTCAAAGGCAAAGGCAATGATTTCCCAAAGACAACAAGACCATATCAAGGTAAGTTCTCTAGTACTGGTCAAGCTAGAACTCGTGACATTACTCGTTTCAAATGTCAGGGCCGAGGACACTATGCAAGAGATTGTCCAAACCAGAGAGTTATGATCATCACTTCTGATGGGGGCTACGAGTCACATGATGAAGTGGAAGAGGACTATGCCGAGGACCATGAAGATATAGAGTTCCCTGATACTGGTGACTATCTATTAGTGACAATAAGGGTCCTAAGTGTTCAAATAAAACCAAAAGAGAAGGTCCAACGCGAAAACTTGTTCCACACGCGATTCACTATCAAGAACATGGTATGTAATCTTGTTATAGATGTGGGATCTTGTACTAACGTTGTGATAACCCGTCCGATGGAGTAAATTTTGGTCGATGATCGAGGGAAAAACCAAAAGTCGAGGAGCTACTGAGGGAATACGTTTTCCAAAGGAGAAAGACAAAAAAACGTGTTGGTCGAGTCAAAATTTGGATAACTCGAACGGAAAAGAGTTATCCGGACAATTCTATTTTAGGCGGCTAAAATTTCAGCCTTGCCGCAGAGAAGCAGTTTTAGCCGATAGGAGCGGTTTTAGCCGAGAGAAGCAGTTTTAGCCGAGAACAGATTTCTAGCCGAGAGAAATCTGTGATCTTGCCGAGAAAAAGATTTTTAGCTGAGATAAAGGTAAAAAACTTACCAAAGCCAGCAAAAGGTGATCCAAATAAAATTTAGACCAGACAGAAAAGTTTTGGGCAAGGAAAGGATGTTATCCATCAAGAAAAATCAAGATTTTCCAACTTGACCAAATTTGGTGGAGTGGGCTATGGGAAATCCAAACCGGGGCGGACGTCCCATTTTATCCAAGATCGTGTTTGGCGGGCCAATTGGATGAAGAAAATCCAAGACGGAAGCCAATTTTGCGAAAAATGGATGAACGGTGGAAATCGCGACAAATGGCTTAACGGTAGCCACATGACCGGTCAAAAAGCCTAGGGACTAGCGATGGCATGTGTCACAAGGAGGAAGGGCCACGATGGCCTTGTCACCCACTAAGGAGACCACGCCACCCTTAGGAAGATGTAGACCCGCGATTGATGTGAAGCCGAAGTGACATCGATGTTAAGGCCTAGTAAGACATACAAAGCCTAAAGAAGACAAAGGTGACACAAAGTGAAGGTGTTGGTCTAAAGCTTAGCAAAATCTTTGACCTAGGAGCAAAGGCTACGTATTAGCCTACCTAGACGATTTGATGGGTTGAAATCGTGGTCAAAGAAAAAAAACTTGGTGAGAAAGTACTTTGACTAGTCTCGGTGCAAGTGGCGCAAGTGGCACAAGTGGCAAGCACACCACCGACTTTCCCATGCCTATAAATACCCCCTTAGACCCAATGTAAGCTCACATCACTCTTAAGAACTTAGAAAAACTTAGAGAGAAGCGAGAGAGTTAAGGTAGAGAGAGAAAGTGGTCGGAAAGAGATCTTGGCTTAAATCATATGGATTTAAACCGAGGGAGAGCTTAGCTTGGAAGGAGTTGATCCAAGAGCCTAAGTCTTGTCCGTTCCCGACCTTAAAAACTCGAGGTGGCCTTCAGTAGCATAAGTTTAATGCTTTATTGTGCAGGAACAAGGTGGGAGCGACCACGTGCGTTGGCTCCTCCAAGTGTTCTTGTTTAAAATTAACTAGGGTGAGGTTAATTTTCGTGAGGACTTAGATATTGCTAGGTTGTAAATCTAAGAATTGTGGCTTAGTGTTAGTCGTCTTGTATGCGCGGGACAAAGTCTAAGCATGACAAGAACGGCGGGTCTTGTATGTGCGGGACAAGGTCTAGGCATGACAAGGACGACAGAAGTAACACAGAAGCTAGCCTTGTGTGTGTTTAGTTGAATTCACATGCTTATGACGGGAGATCTAAGCGTGGGGGAAGTCAACCGAAATAAAACAAAATTAGGGTTAAGGTTGGGTAAAACCTTGGCAGAATTGTTGGTTGTGTGAAGTTATGCGGTATGAAGGCCCATAACTTGTTTGGTAACCGATGTTCACATGCCGGGTCGGCATGATCGGTGAGTCATAGGCCGGCGTGCCTATTGAGTGTGTTTAGGGATGTAGGCAACACCACCTTTTAATCTCGGAGGGTACTTGGGTCGCTCCCTCGGCCGAGATGTGCACGACGCTTCATCGGATCTGGGAAGAAAAGGCCTAGATAACGTGACCGCTTATGATCCTGTGTGGTGATTAGGTAGGGAGGTCACGGTGTGTGCGTGTTGATACAATCCCGCCAAGCTCTAGATCTAGATGAGTTGTGGCGATGCTTACGAAGCATTTCGGGTGATAGGATATGTGGCTAAGGGGCGTTTAGCACATGTCGATTGTTGATTAGCTTCCGCTCAGCGCGCTTGTGATAAGTGTGCCATTGTGTGATCGCCTACTAGTTGGGAAAGCTAGCCGGCGTGTTGTGTGATCGCTTGCTAGTTGGGTAAGCTAGCATACGTGTTGTGTGATTAGTTGGGAATGCCGTTTTACTAGTTGGGCTAGTGCGGTGCTTCCCTCGTAGTTTTAGGCTTCGGCTATCTGGGGTAGGTTGTTAGTGGGGTGGGAACTAACGTGCAGGGTAGGGGTCCTAAGCTCACTGAGTATTCATTAGGAGTACTCATTAATAATATGTCTTGCAGGTAACCTTAGTAGTCGATTAGAGGGAGGCGTCGAGCACTAGGCCGACCAGAGTAGAGTTGGGTGTTAATGAAAAGAACCTTTGCTTGTTTGCTAAACGGTTTTAAGAAGTGATGCATCACGTTTGTAAAGATGTTTTGAAGTTAATAAAGGATGTTTTCAAGCTTAAAACCTCGGTTCTTAAGATGCTAGGCCTAGTCTGGGCCGAAACAACCTTCGACGGGTGGGACGGGTTGGAAAGCCTTAGGCCATCGGTCGAAGGGGATAAAAGAGATGCAACTAGTCAGGATAGTTAGGCCGGAATGGTAGTATGGGATACATTTCTTGCTGAATCGTCTCGGCAGTTCTCCCTTCACTATAATTGCTAACACCCCCGGTCTCGATTCTGGAAATGGGAATTTTAGGTAGGAACCGGGGGTGTTACAAACGTGGCTAGCAGGTTTATGGTGGAAAAATTAGGTCTTGAAAAGACAAAGCATCCGAGACCATACAAGCTACAATGGCTCAATGATGCAACAGAGCTCAAGGTGACCGAGAAAGTGACTGTTTCGTTAAGTGTGGAGAGATATCAAGACCATGTGCTCTGTGATGTGGTGCCAATGTAGGCTGGTCATCTATTACTTGGCTGACCCTGGAAATTTGATAAGGCCACTATGCACAATGGGAGGACCAACTACTATAGATTCACCCATTCGGATGGTAAGTTCAACTTAACTCCTCTAAGTCCATCAGAAGTTCATGAACTTCAAAGCATGATGAACAAAGAGACTAAGTCCTCTAAATCTTCTTTATACATTACTACTGGTGGATTTAACAGTGTCATGAGTGCCAGTGGCACTATATTACCAATGATCTACAAAGAATGTTTCACACCCAGCAAGCACATCTCATTTTCATACATTGACAAGGAGGTGTACTACATAGCCATCCCTAGAGGAACTCCCACACATACCTCTTGCATCACCATTGTTACAGGAGAGACGTTGGTAGTTAATCTTTTGGAAGAGCCTCCTGACGAGCCAACTGTCATAGACCTTCTAGATAATCTTTCTATCATCACCAAAAAAGACGTCAAAACGTCTAAGGCGAAGAGCAAAGGAGTGAATGGTGCTCCCTCTATTACTTTAATCCCTCAGAAGTGTGATGGGGATTCGATTGAATACAAGGTGAAGTGCAAAGGTGCCTCGAAACTATTCTCTAAGGCTAGAGTTCTTCTTACTTCGGAGTAGAAAGAGAAAGGAAGGGAGTTTCTGGAGGGCATGATGAGCAGAACTCTGAAGCTGGCGATGTCAAATTGTGGAGCTTGTTTTGGAGTCAGCTCTCAAGTTTCTCCTGACTGATCGTCCGTACAGTCAAGATCGTGACGTAAAACAAGCGCTTGGTGGGAGGCAACCCACTGGTAGGTCTGTCTTTGAGTCGTCTTCTTTTTATTTTTCGCTTTTGTATGTCTGTGTCAGGATAAACAGGAAGCAAAAACTCAGAATCGCCTGAGTGTCGATTGATACCCTTTAGTATCGATTGACACCCTACGCGACTGAATGGATATGTATCGGTTTACGCCAGGTATTGCTCGATACCAAGCCGTGTGTCGGTCGATACTCGATGTTCCAGCACGGTAACTTCTTGTTTCTCATAATTCCATTTAATTCTTTTGTTTTCTTTCACCAACCTTAGGCTAGATAGCACTGGGGACAGTGTTGTTCAAGTCTGGGGGAGGTAGTCGCTGGCTTTGTTTTGTTTTTCTTAGAGTCAGTCGTTTTTGAGTCATTCGTTGTTTTATTGAGTCAAAACTTTGTTGGAGACTGTGATCTTTTTCTTGAATCTATTGATCTGACCTTGCTTCTAAGTGACCATTGTTACAGAATCAGTTCTAGATCGACTAATGAAAAATCCAAAGGCTGACCAGTTAACTAGAAGACACTCATGTTTCCAGCAAAGTTCCTTAAAGCCTGAGCCAAATTTTTGCACTTCATCGATGTGGTTAGTATTCATAGAGCTTGATTCCTCATTCGTATCTGACAAAGGAACCCATGTGTTTGAAGTATGGTATTTCTCTCCCTGTTACAAGTTAATAATATGCATTAAAAGATGAAATGATTTTCTTCTGAGTAGAGGGTTAGGAAAATTTCCAACAATCCCATTATTCTACTCGAGAGGGAATGATCACACAGAGGATTGGAAGCGAGGCTAGGATTTTCCTATGATGCAATTATTCGCCTACATCCTTTGATACGTTGAGAGGGAAGAACCGGAGATTACGTGGCAAACACCATCAATACTCGCGTCTCATACCTTGATATGTATATGCATGATCTAAAAAGAAAAAGAAGAAAACATAATAATAAATAAGTCTGGGGGAGAGAAATAATACTAAAAAGTTTGAAAGAAGGTGGTTCCTTGTCATGATATTGTATGGGAAAGAATCTAGAAAGTTCTTGATATTAATTCACAGCGATGAAACTGGCGAGGAAGGCTTGATTGAACAATGCTGTGAGATAATGTGTGTAGTCTGGGAAGCTGCGAATGTCTAAGGAGAAGTACATGGTGGTTAGATCAAAAGTTGGTTAAGTGATATGTGGAGCACTAAGGAAAATGGTCATTGCAATGTTTCATGAACAGGTGAGTCTCTACATTTTCAAACCTCTTTCTCTGGTTTAGTTTTCTGTTTTGCTTGAGGGCAAGCAAAAGGCTAAGTCTGGGGAAGTTGATATATCATGGTTTTTACCCCTTTTAGGCCATGATATAAGTCTGTTTTATAGAGTCTTTCTACTATTTCGTAGTGTTTTAAAGTCTTTTACAGGTTTTAGCACTTTTGGAGCATTATTGGAGATATTGGAGTTTTATGGAGCATTCTGGAGCAAAACTGAAGTCTGGTGACTAAGTACCCGATCAAAGCGTCAAGCATCGATCGATACCCTTTGGTATCGATCGACACCCATCGAGGAGGTTACAAGTCGCGACTTTTAATGAAGTTTGAAGAATTGCAGAACTTGCCCAGAAGACTTTAATATTTACAAGAAGACCCCAATTCGTGTTTAGACTATTTAATTAGGTTTTACAGCCACTTTGTTGGCTATGCATTTGTTCTAGGCTTTTCATTATTCTTGATTCTACTTTTTTTTTGGAGAGACAACTCTGAACTCCTGTGTTTTATTGATTTCTCTGATGATCTATTCAATCATGTTGTTTTTATTCTTCATGTCTGAGTAGATCCACTTTAGGTTCAGGGTTCTCATAAGGGTTTTCTCTGAATGCTATAGGTTGATTAGTTTTATTAGGATTCACCATCTGAATTAGTTCTTCACTTTAGGTTGTGTTCAAAGCTTGTTCTAGATTAGCTACCTAGAACATAGATCTTAGGATAATTGATTAGGCACGACAGTGCGATTAATTACCTGATAGAAACTAAGGAGAGCAAAATAACTATTCGCAAAGAGATTTGGTTTAGTTGTTTTGTGAACAAATCAAACCTGATCTAAAAGCTGATTTAGACTTTAGGATTCGCAAAGAGATTTGGAACTCTAGGATTTAGATTTAGATAGTTTTCGCAACGACAGTTGGTTAATTATATTTTAGTGATTTGAGTTCAAGAACCGCGCTAAATCTGAATCATGTTAGTTAGTTTATCTGCATTCATTGATTCCCTGAGAAATACCATGAATCTATATTTCTCCCATCGAATTTACAACTCTTTACTGTTTATTGCTTTTTGTTATAACTGAATTGCTTAGCTTGATTCTCATCTACATAATCTATTGTGTGTTTCTGTGAGTCCTTGTGTTCGACCCCTACTATACTGCAACTACTGCTTAGTACTTTTAGGGTATTAATTTTGAGCATATAAAACAGTCATTGGAACAAATTGGTTCATAAAGAATTAAATTTGGCTCAGATGTTACTTGATTCTCTTCTTTCTCGGATGTTTCTTGTTAATTAAGCGAATGAGTTGTGTTTATCTCTTGATCCTTGTTCAATGCTTCTAGGCTGAGCTTTCCCTGTTCGGAGCTGATGATTGTAACCTCTTCACATTGCTCAGAAACCTCTGGCTGGATCTCCTCTTGTTTATTTACTCGTTGTACAAGCTTTCGGCTACAATCTTCTCCTCCGAGTGATATGTTGATCTTTTCTTTCTTGCTTGGGCAGTATTTTGCTATGTGGCCTTTATTCTTGCACATGTAACAAGTTATTTCTTGTGTTTGTTGAGAAACATAGAGCTTACCTTGCTGGGGTATCATTTGTTGTACAAGTTTTGAAGTTAAGCCTTATTGGCTTGCTTGTGGGCACATTTTATAACTTTGTGGATGAAAAAACTTCTCAGGTATAGTTCCCTCAATAGACTTTTAAGATCTCCCCAAGTGGTGATGGTTGGTTCCTTTTAAAACCAGCGGTCATCTTCTTCTTGTAACCACCATTGATATGCTTCACCGGTGGGTTGTCTAATGTTGTTGTAGTAGAACAATTCATCTATGTTTTTCTCCCACTCTATACAGTTTCTTCTTCCTGAAAACGTATAGAGTTCAATGTCATCATCAGTTTCTGAATCAGAATCAAAATATACCATAGGTTCGGGTGTGTGGGAAGTGGGATGTGGGGTGCTCCATGTATGGTCCGGTGGCTCTGGTTCAATTTCTTCCAGGTCTGGTTCTTCTTCAAATTCTATATTAGAATCGTCATTGCCAGTCCATGACACTTCTCCGCAATAGTCATCTTCATCTTCATAGTGTTGGAATATATTCATTTGTACCAAGTAAAAAGGAAAATCAAGAAAGAAGAAAAGTATAAAAGGAGAAAAGCAAATCAAAAGGAAATCAAGCAATAAAAGAAATTGCGCTAAACAAAAATCATGAAGAAGAGGCAAAAGGAGAAAGCAAATTAGTCAAAAAGGAAATCATGAAAAATAGCAATTTACTATTCTTGTTTAGAATCACAACTCTATAAATAGATTTCTAGGCTTAAGGTTTAATGTATAATAAAATAAGATCACAACGATCAAAGAGAAAGAGAGAAATTAATAAAAGAGAAAAGATTTTAAGAGGAATCACAAAATTCCAACATGGTATCAGAGCCAAGGTCATGAGTACAGTATCTTTAGAGAAAAATCGTTCCGTGCAAAATTTGGTTCGAAGTAATTCCGCTGCAGAATCGTTCGTGCAAAATATGTGTTCGTAAAAATAATGTCCGTAAAAACCAGGTCCGTACAAAATCCGGGTTCGTGAAAAGAATCCAGCTCGACGTAAAATCCAGTTCATGCAAAATCCGAGTTCGTGCAGAATCCGTGCAGAAGCAAGAGAAGCGTGATCATAACCAAAAACATGCAAACATTAAATATTCCAGTATTTGATGGGCACAATTATGAGCTTTGGGCTGTAAGGATAAAAACTTCTTTGAAGATTCAAGAGCTTTGGGAAGTTGTGGAGAAATGACTTCCACCGGAGCCAAAATCAAAATCAGATTTACTAGAAAAATGGAAAAAAAAAAGAGATGCAAGATATGAAAGTTCTACAATTGTTACAAATGGTTGTGACAGATCTAATTCTCAAGAATGTAGTTTCTGCTACCACTTCCAAAGAAATATGGGAAAGGCTACAAGAAAACTATCAAGGCAATGATCAAGCAAAACTTGTGAGACTAGATTCTTTGAACAAAGAGTTTGAAGATATGAAGATGAAACATGGAGAAAAGATTCAAGAGTATACTGATAAAATCCAGGAGAGATCGTGAACCAGATGAGTTTACTAGGAGAACAGAAGACAAATCATCAAGTTATCAGGAAGATATTAAATTTAATACCAAAGAGTTATGCCGGGCTAGCAGCTTTAATGCAAGAAACGAAAGACTTAAGAAAGATTACTGTGATAGATCTTGTTGGATCACTAATCTCACATGAGGCAAAATATTTACCAGATGAGGAACCAATCGAAGGAGCAATGTATGCAAGATTCACAGGAACAAAGTTTGGTCAAAGATCAGATCAACATCAGAGAACGAACAAGTGATGTAGTACATGCAAAAAGAAAAATCACAATGAAGAAGATTGTTACTTGATAGTAGGACTTTTGAAAGTCTTAATCCAATTACTCAAATCCCACTCATGTCATTGTGGTATTTAAGATATCGAACCAAGGAGGTATAAGGCTAACACACTAGAAATCCAAGAAAGTATATAAGCTAAGAAAATCAAGTGGTTTTAGTTTTAATCTAGCAAGCTAATGATTCAATTAAACAAAGCAACCAAGTAGCAAGAACTAAGCAAGATTAAGACAATGATTAAAAAGAGGATCTTTGGGTAAGGCAATTGATTTGAGGGAATCTTAAGCTAAGCAATGATGTCCATACAATCACACAAGTGCATTTCCTTTAGCCTAAAATACTAATCAAGATTAATCTAATATCTTAGCACTAATCACTTACAAATTCAATATCAAATTCAATATCAAATTCTCATTTGTGAATAAGCAATCAACAAGCATTAAATAACAAGTTCCAATAGCCAAATTTCATCTTAGTCAATCATTTTCATGAGCTAAGTGTGAAAATCTCTTATTTAGTTCATTGGGGAATTTCATCAAACACATTGTGTGCATGAAATTCCCTATGATCTAGATTTAACTTTCTCAAGCCTAATCTAGCATTATAAACACTAAATAAGAAAGGAAACAAGACAATTAAGCTCTAGACATCAAAGATTAACAAAGAAACTCCCTAATCTACCAAACCCAAATGATCCAAGAAGAACTACTTTCTAATCATGATAAACACACCAATCTCTTGAAAGTGGTGTTGTTAATAATGATTAGAGAATAGGAAGATGAAAGATTAAAAGAAAATTAAGAGAAATAAACTTAAACTTGCATAAACTCAAAGATATTTTTTACAAAATCTCAAGAACACTTCAAAGAAAATAGTTTTTGAAAGAGGGAAGAGAGAGCTCTAAAACCTTAGGTCTAAGGCCTTATACAGAGGTGGTCCACGCCCAGGTCAGAGGGTAAACACCGGCCAGTGGTGGTCAGGTGTGATGGGCCGGTGTGGAGATGTCCTTGGAGCAAAGAGGCAACACCGGGTGGTCACAAAGGGATGTAGGGTGTAGGTGGCCGGTATGGTTACTGCCCAAGGTTTGGTAAAGCACATTGTACATGACACCGGTTGGTGGTCCAAAGAGCTCCCTTGGCCGTTGTTCTAGGCTGTTGCAACACCGGTTGGTTGCACCGGTCGAATCTGGGCCGGTGTCCTTTGAGCAAAACTAGTTTGGGCGCCATACGGATATGTCCTTGCTAATTCTGCTGTATAATTCGAACTAATTATCCAAATGACCTCAAACAACCTCCAGACTAGAGCTAAGTAAAATGTCTATGATTGTTATAAAGACCTCAGAAGCTGAATCCGAATGGAGATCATTCCTCCGGTGCGATCTTTCTGACACCTTGGGTGAACTCTGCATTTGCCTTTGCTCCAAAACGTCTCCATGTACCTAGAAAACACTCTAAATGATGAAAAACTCACTAGGAACTAATGCAAAATAACCTAGACTCTTATTAGGACTAAAAAATAAGGAAAACAATGATTATGCATACATGTGACTCAAAACACCAAGTAAAATGCATGCTAAAACAAGTAAATTATGAGAATATAATTACTTCAAAAAAGGTAATTCACCATGGTGTGGTATATGCAAGAAGAATAATCAAAATGAAGATGTTTGTTATTTCATAAACAAGGAGAAAATCCATATGAAAGCAAACAAGTTCAAGGAGAAAGTTTTGTGTGTGGGAAGTCTGGGCATTATGCAAAGAACTGCAAAAACAGATTTAAGGCAGAAGCTCACTTATGTCAAAATCAAGAAACAGAGAAAAGGTTTGGCGAATCGTCTTTCACTGCAACAACTTATGATGCAAGTCAAATTTATGAAGAGGGAGCATGGCTAATTGATAGTGGAGCAACATGTCACATGATCAGATGAGACGTTCTTCACAAGATTATACAGAACATACAAAGTTCAGATCAAGTTTGGATGTGGAGTAATTCTTACATGTGCATGAAAAGGAGATATTAGCATGGGGACAATTCAAGGAAAAATTACAATCACGGATGTTCTACTAATTCCAGGGCTTGACAGAAATTTGATGAGTGTGCCACAATTATTGGCTAAAGGTCATAAAGTTCTATTTGATGAGAAGACATGTACAATCATGGGTAAAGCTTGGAAGAAGCTAATAGAGGTTCAAGAAGATAATCAGAAGTTCATTATCAGATGAGAGATACTTGAAGAAAAAGCTAGAGAGACAAAAGAAGAAAAGACACAACCAGAAAATATTGAAGATGCATAATCAGCGTTAACCACAAAATTTCCAGTCAAAGAAGATTGCTACAAAGCAATAGAGATAAAAGATGAAGAAGGAACAAACGATGAAGAGGAAGATGATTCAAGCAAGAGATATCAAATAGAAACTACAAAAAACGAATCTAGAGGGAGTGTTGGAATAGATTCATTTATACCAAGTAAAAAAGAAAATCAAGAAAGAGGAAAAAAAGAAAAAGGGAAAAGCAAACCAAAAGGAAATCAAGCAACAAATGAAATTGGGCAAAAATGAAATCATGAAGAAGAGGCAAAAGGAGAAAGAAAATTTGGCAAAAAGAAAATCATAAAGAAATAGCAATTTACTATTCTTGTTTAGAATAATAAATTGGAAAAAATCAAATCATGAAGAAGAGGCAAAAGGAGAAAAGAAATTGGGCAAAAAGAAATCATGAAGAAATAACAATTTACTATTTTTGTTTAGAATCACAACTCTATAAATAGAGTTCTAGGTTTAAGGTTTACTGTATCACAAAATAAGATCACAAAGATCAAAGAGAAAGAGAGAAATTAATAAAAAGAAAAGTTTTTAAGAGAAATCACAATATCTCAACAAATAGTTATAGCCTTGTTCTTCCCATATGTCTTCGAACTGGTTTTGGCTCAGTTCACTCATGGTGTCATCCTTATACTCCATTGTTGTTGTATTTCTTCGTTTACCTTGCAATAAACAAAGGAATAGAATAGAATCAAATTCATAAAAAGGAATATCCTAATTAACTAGCTCAAGGTCACGAGAATGGAAAGAATATGTTGGGGTTTTAGAACAAACGGTCACAAGGAGTTAAAATCAGAAAGTTTCTCCTTTTTGGCTTTATTTACAACTAAAATTTCGAAATTATATTTAAAATAAAATCAAAATATTTTTTTTAAATGACACAAAACTGGTTAAAACGAATAGAATAAAATTTCTTTGGTTTTTTTTTGGGATTTTAAAAATAACAAAAACAGGGAAATAAATCAGAAAATATTTTTATGGATTTTCAAAAAGTTTATAAACTGCAACGAAAAATGAAACAGGGAAACGAAAAAAAGTTATGATTTTTATGAAATTCAAATAAACATAAACAAAGCAAAACAAATGCATTTTTTGGATTTTCGGTTTAGAAATTAAACAAAATACAAAACAGAATTAAAAAAAGATAAGGGTTGGATGAACACAACCTGGAGATATGAGCTTTTTAGCTCTGATACAAGATGATATAAGATTGGAATCCACCAAACTTATCGATCACACGGTTTCAAAACCTACAGCTTGAATGGGTCGAAGTTCGCAACGACAGTTGGTTAATTATATTTTAGTGATTTGAGTTCAAGAACCGCGCTAAATCTGAATCCTGTTAGTTAGTTTATCTGCATTCATTGATTCCCTGAGAAATACCATGAATCTATATTTCTCCCATCGAATTTACAACTCTTTACTGTTTATTGCTTTTTGTTATAACTGAATTGCTTAGCTTGATTCTCATCTACATAATCTATTGTGTGTTTCTGTGAGTCATTGTGTTCGACCCCTACTATACTGCAACTACTGCTTAGTACTTTTAGGGTGTTAATTTGAGCATATAAAACAGTCATTGGAACAAATTGGTTCATAAAGAATTTAATTTGGGTCAGATGTTACTTGATTCTATTCTTTCTCGGATGTTTCTTGTTGATTAAGCGAATGAGTTGTGTTTATCTCTTGATCCTTCTTCAATGCTTCTAGGCTGAGCTTTTCCTGTTCGGAGCTGATGATTGTAACCTCTTGTTTATTTACTCGTTGTACAAGCTTTCGGCTACAATCTTCTCCTCCGAGTGATATGTTGATCTTTTCTTTCTTGCTTGGGCAGTATTTTGCTATGTGGCCTTTATTCTTGCACATGTAACAAGTTATTTCTTGTGTTTGTTGAGAAACATAGAGCTTACCTTGCTGGGGTATCATTTGTTGTACAAGTTTTGAAGTTAAGCCTTCTCGGCTTGCTTGTGGGCACATTTTATAACTTTGTGGATGAAAAAACTTCTCGGGTATAGTTCCCTCAATAGACTTTTAAGATCTCCCCAAGTGGTGATGGTTGGTTCCTTGTAAAACCAGCGGTCATCTTCTTCTTGTAACCACCATTGATATGCTTCACCGGTGAGTTGTCTAATGTTGTTGTAGTAGAACCATTCATCTATGTTTTTCTCCCACTCTATATAGTTTCTTCTTCCTGAAAACGTATAGAGTTCAATGTCATCATCAGTTTCTGAATCAGAATCAAAATATACCATAGGTTCGGGTGTGTGGGAAGTGGGATGTGGGGTGCTCCATGTATGGTCCGGTGGCTCTGATTCAATTTCTTCCAGGTCTGGTTCTTCTTCAAATTCTCTATTAGAATCGTCATTGCCAGTCCATGACACTTCTCCGCAATAGTCATCTTCATCTTCATAGTGTTGGAATATATTCATTTGTACCAAGTAAAAAGGAAAATCAAGAAAGAAGAAAAGTAGAAAAGGAGAAAAGCAAATCAAAAGGAAATCAAGCAATAAAAGAAATTGCGCCAAACAAAAAATCATGAAGAAGAGGCAAAAGGAGAAAGCAAATTGGTCAAAAAGGAAATCATGAAAAATAGCAATTTACTATTCTTGTTTAGAATCACAACTCTATAAATAGATTTCTAGGCTTAAGGTTTAAGGTTTAATGTATAATAAAATAAGATCACAACGATCAAAGAGAAAGAGAGAAATTAATAAAAGAGAAAAGTTTTTAAGAGGAATCACAAAATTCCAACATGGTATCAGAGCCAAGGTCATGAGTGCAATATCTTTAGAGAAAAATCGTTCCGTGCAAAATTTGGTTCGAAGTAATTCCGCTGCAGAATCGTTCGTGCAAAATATGTGTTCGTAAAAATAATGTCCGTAAAAACCAGGTCCGTACAAAATCCGGGTTCGTGAAAAGAATCCAGCTCGACGTAAAATCCAGTTCATGCAAAATCCGAGTTCGTGCAGAATCCGTGCAGAAGCAAGAGAAGCGTGATCATAACCAAAAACATGCAAACATTAAATATTCCAGTATTTGATGGGCACAATTATGAGCTTTGGGCTGTAAGGATAAAAACTTCTTTGAAGATTCAAGAGCTTTGGGAAGTTGTGGAGAAATGACTTCCACCGGAGCTGAAATCAAAATCAGATTTACTAGAAAAATGGAAAAAAAAAAGAGATGCAAGATATGAAAGTTCTACAATTGTTACAAATGGTTGTGACAGATCTAATTCTCAAGAATGTAGTTTCTGCTACCACTTCCAAAGAAATATGGTAAAGGCTACAAGAAAACTATCCAGGCAATGATCAAGCAAAACTTGTGAGACTAGATTCTTTGAACAAAGAGTTTGAAGATATGAAGATGAAACATGGAGAAAAGATTCAAGAGTATACTGATAAAATCCAGGAGAGATCGTGAACCAGATGAGTTTACTAGGAGAACAGAAGACAAATCATCAAGTTATCAGGAAGATATTAAATTTAATGGCAAAGAGTTATGCCGGGCTAGCAGCTTTAATGCAAGAAACGAAAGACTTAAGGAAGATTACTGTGATAGATCTTGTTGGATCACTAATCTCACATGAGGCAAAATATTTACCAGATGAGGAACCAATCGAAGGAGCACTGTATGCAAGATTCACAGGAACAAAGTTTGGTCAAAGATTAGATCAACATCAGAGAACGAACAAGTGATGTAGTACATGCAAAAAGAAAAATCACAATGAATAAGATTGTTACTTGATAGTAGGACTTTTGCAAGTCTTAAACCAATTACTCAAATCCCACTCATGTCATTGTGGTATTTAAGATATCGAACCAAGGAGGTATGAGGCTAACACACTAGAAATCCAAGAAACTATATAAGCTAAGAAAATCAAGTGGTTTTAGTTTTAATCTAGCAAGCTAATGATTCAATTAAACAAAGCAACCAAGTAGCAAGAACTAAGCAAGATTAAGACAATGATTAAAAATAGGATCTTTGGGTAAGGCAATTGATTTGAGGGAATCTTAAGCTAAGCAATGATGTCCATACAATCACACAAGTTCATTTCCTTTAGCCTAAAATACTAATCAAGATTAATCTAATCTCTTAGCACTAATCACTTACAAATTCAATATCAAATTCAATATCAAATTCTCATTTGTGAATAAGCAATCAACAAGCATTAAATAACAAGTTCCAATAGCCAAATTTCATCTTAGTCAATCATTTTCATGAGCTAAGTGTGAAAATCTCTTATTTAGTTCATTGGGGAATTTCATCAAACACATTGTGTGCATGAAATTCCCTATGATCTAGATTTAACTTTCTCAAGCTTAATCTAGCATTATAAACACTAAATAAGAAAGGAAACAAGACAATTAAGCTCTAGACATCAAAGATTAACAAAGAAACTCCCTAATCTACCAAACCCAAATGATCCAAGAAGAACTACTTTCTAATCATGATAAACACACCAATCTCTTGAAAGTGGTGTTGTTAATAATGATTAGAGAATAGGAAGATGAAAGATTAAAAGAAAATTAAGAGAAATAAACTTAAACTTGCATAAACTCAAAGATATTTTTTACAAAATCTCAAGAACACTTCAAAGAAAATAGTTTTTGAAAGAGGGAAGAGAGAGCTCTAAAAACTTAGGTCTAAGGCCTTATACAGAGGTGGTCCACGCCCAGGTCAGAGGGTAAACACCGGCCAGTGGTGGTCAGGTGTGATGGGCCGGTGTGGAGATGTCCTTGGAGCAAAGAGGCAACACCGGGTGGTCACAAAGGGGTGTAGGGTGTAGGTGGCCGGTATGGTTCCTGCCCAAGGTTTGGTAAAGCACATTGTACATGACACCGGTTGGTGGTCCAAAGAGCTCCCTTGGCCGTTGTTCTAGGCTGTTGCAACACCGGTTGGTTGCACCGGTCGAATCTGGGCCGGTGTCCTTTGAGCAAAACTAGTTTGGGCGCCAGACGGATATGTCCTTGCTAATTCTGCTGTATAATTCGAACTAATTATCTCAATGACCTCAAACAACCTCCAGACTAGAGCTAAGTAAAATGTCTATGATTGTTATAAAGACCTCAGAAGCTGAATCCGAATGGAGATCATTCCTCCGGTGCGATCTTTCTGACACCTTGGGTGAACTCTGCATTTGCCTTTGCTCCAAAACGTCTCCATGTACCTAGAAAACACTCTAAATGATGAAAAACTCACTAGGAACTAATGCAAAATAACCTAGACTCTTATTAGGACTAAAAAATAAGGAAAACAATGATTATGCATACATGTGACTCAAAACACTAAGTAAAATGCATGCTAAAACAAGTAAATTATGAGAATATAATTACTTCAAAAAAGGAAATTCACCATGGTGTGGTATATGCAAGAAGAATAATCACAATGAAGATGTTTGTTATTTCATAAACAAGGAGAAAATCCATATGAAAGCAAACAAGTTCAAGGAGAAAGTTTTGTGTGTGGGAAGTCTGGGCATTATGCAAAGAACTGCGAAAACAGGTTTAAGGCAGAAGCTCACTTATGTCAAAATCAAGAAACAGAGAAAAGGTTTGGCGAATCGTCTTTCACTGCAACAACTTATGATGCAAGTCAAATTTATGAAGAGGGAGCATGGCTAATTGATAGTGGAGCAACATGTCACATGATCAGATGAGACGTTCTTCACAAGATTATACAGAACATACAAAGTTCAGATCAAGTTTGGATGTGGAGTAATTCTTACATGTGCATGAAAAGGAGATATTAGCATGGAGACAATTCAAGGAAAAATTACAATCACGGATGTTCTACTAATTCCAGGGCTTGACAGAAATTTGATGAGTGTGCCACAATTATTGGCTAAAGGTCATAAAGTTCTATTTGATGAGAAGACATGTACAATCATGGGTAAAGCTTGGAAGAAGCTAATAGAGGTTCAAGAAGATAATCAGAAGTTCATTATCAGATGAGAGATACTTGAAGAAAAAGCTAGAGAGACAAAAGAAGAAAAGACACAACCAGAAAATATTGAAGATGCATAATCAGCGTTAACCACAAAATTTCCAGTCAAAGAAGATTGCTACAAAGCAATAGAGATAAAAGATGAAGAAGGAACAAACGATGAAGAGGAAGATGATTCAAGCAAGAGATATCAAATAGAAACTACAACAAACGAATCTAGAGGGAGTGTTGGAATATATTCATTTGTACCAAGTAAAAAAGAAAATCAAGAAAGAGGAAAAAAAGAAAGAGGAAAAAAAGAAAAAGGGAAAAGCAAACCAAAAGGAAATCAAGCAACAAATGAAATTGGGCAAAAATGAAATCATGAAGAAGAGGCAAAAGGAGAAAGAAAATTGGGCAAAAAGAAAATCATAAAGAAATAGCAATTTACTATTCTTGTTTAGAATAATAAATTGGAGAAAAATCAAATCATGAAGAAGAGGCAAAAGGAGAAAAGAAATTGGGCAAAAAAAAATCATGAAGAAATAACAATTTACTATTTTTGTTTAGAATCACAACTCTATAAATAGAGTTCTAGGTTTAAGGTTTACTGTATCACAAAATAAGATCACAAAGATCAAAGAGAAATAGAGAAATTAATAAAAAGAAAAGTTTTTAAAAGAAATCACAATATCTCAACAAATAGTTATAGCCTTGTTCTTCCCATATGTCTTCGAACTGGTTTTGGCTCAGTTCACTCATGGTGTCATCTTTATACTCCATTGTTGTTGTATTTCTTCGTTTACCTTGCAATAAACAAAGGAATAGAACAGAATCAAATTCATAAAAAGGAATATCCTAATTAACTAGCTCAAGGTCACGAGAATGGAAAGAATATGTTGGGGTTTTAGAACAAACGGTCACAAGGAGTTAAAATCAGAAAGTTTCTCCTTTTTTGGCTTTATTTACAACTAAAATTTCGAAATTATATTTAAAATAAAATCAAAATTTTTTTTTTTAAATTACACAAAACTGGTTAAAACGAATAGAATAAAATTTCTTTGGTATTTTTTTGGGATTTTAAAAATAACAAAAACACGGAAATAAATCAGAAAATATTTTTATGGATTTTCAAAAAGTTTATAAACTGCAACGAAAAATGAAAGAGGGAAACGAAAAAAAGTTATGATTTTTATGAAATTCAAATAAACATAAAAAAAGCAAAACAAATGCATTTTTTGGATTTTCGGTTTAGAAATTAAACAACATACAAAACAGAATTAAAAAAGATAAGGGTTGGATGAACACAACCTGGAGATATGAGCTTTTTAGCTCTGATACCAGATGATATAAGATTGGAATCCACCAAACTTATTGATCACACGGTTTCAAAACCTACAGCTTGAAAGGGTCGATGTTCGCCACACAAAGATGCGGAATGCCTTTGCGATAAGAACAAAATCAAAGTCTGTGTGAATCCACACAAAGACAGTGACTCAAGATGCTTCCTAACTTAAGGAATCCACCTAAAGTCTAGAAAAACAA
This sequence comes from Eutrema japonicum, assembly GCA_030161315.1. Taxonomy (NCBI): domain Eukaryota; kingdom Viridiplantae; phylum Streptophyta; class Magnoliopsida; order Brassicales; family Brassicaceae; genus Eutrema; species Eutrema japonicum. The sequence continues at coordinate 22,955,645 of BSQW01000010.1, read as the reverse complement.
GAGACAAAGAGTAAAAAGCTTTAAAAGAGAATTACTCGGTTTTTAGATTGATAAAAATGTGCTTTACAATGAAAGAATGAAATTGTTTATAAAGAGCTCAACAAGGGACAAGACCAAACAGTCATAAACACTAAAAAGGAAACAAAATACACGAAAATAAAAGACCAAAGCAAGGGGATGATCTTGAAAGATATATGGCCGTGAATGCTTGGCCAAATAAGGAAGTCTGCTTGGAGTCTCCTTATATCTCGAAATTCTCTTGATATATCCATGTTGAAGAAGCCTCTTAATGTCTTGGACGGTCTTCAAGTTGCACACCTCAAAGAGAAAGAGCCGTTGGTCCATAAATGCTCCATTAGGCTCCAAATATGGAAAGTCTTGGTGTATGAGTGACCACGATTGAATCCTCCTGATCCAATGGCTGGAAATGCATCTTGAAGTGTTATTGGTAGTCTCTAGTTGTAGTAGATACTCTCATGGGCGCCAAACATATGATTGAATTCTCTCAATCCTTGAAGGTTCCAAATTAGGCAAGCCGAGGATCCTCCGGTTTAGAAACTTAATAACTTTCATATCTGAACTGGTATTGATGTGAATCCAATTTCCTCGTGCCTCTGATGAGTCAAGAGTCTAGAAAATTTTGGTTCAATGCTTAATTCCCTCTAGTTTAGTCGCAATCCTCCAATAAGTACATAGATCCAAACCGGGTATGTTCAGAATCACCCGATCTGAAGATTAAATAAATCCTTCGTCTGAACTTCGATTGGGTTGATTCAACTTCGTGATGTGCTCTAGGTGAGCTGAGAATATTTTACAAGTTATCGTATGCTCTGAATCTTCGTTGATGATTCGGTATGCTCCTTGAAAGGCACATGTCTCCTTGTTGGACCCTAAGCGGCTTGAGTGGCATATTTGATGGACACTACAAGAAAACAAGCATTTTGCAACGATTTTTTGCGACGATTTTATTTCGTTGCAAATTGCCATCGTTTTTGCGACGAATTTACGACGATTCTAAACGACGTCGTAAAATCGTCGCAAACTTGGAACGAAAATTTTCGTTGCGAATTAGCGACGACTATACAACGATTACTGACGACATTACGATGATTATCAAAATCGTCGTAAAATCGTTGTAACTTAGCGACGATTTACCGAGGTTTATATAAAACGTTGTAATATCGTCGTAAAATTACCCACGAATTAGCAATGATTATTATAATTTGAACTTTACATCGATTTCCCAACGATTAATAAGTTAGGTGAGCACGTTTTAAGTTCACGGTGTTCGGTTTGGTAAACATGTTTAATATCATTGTAAAGTCGATGTAAACATTATTAGATTCGTTGTAAAATCGATGTGAAATCGATGTAAAATCGTAGGTAATTCGATGGTAATGAAAATAAAAATATATATATAGTGGCCAACTTCATAATAAAAATTTCATATTCAAAAACATTTACTTCTTTCTGACCAACAAAAAATGTCAATATACGAAATTAGAAGATGGATGTATAATCGTCTTGATTCAGAGGGATCGCTAACAAAGGAGTTCAGTGATGGGGTGGAGGGATTCATGCATCAGGCAGGAAGTATACATAATACGATTATCAGTGGTAAGATGTAATGTCCTTGTGCCAGATGCTTGAATAGGAAATTTATCATTATCTCGAAGGTGTGGTCGCATATATTAAATAGAGGGTTTATGCCGCATTACTATATATGGTATTATCATGGAGAGGGTCATGGGGGGAATGCAGCTAGTAGTAGTAGCAATTATCAAGCATCGAATTTTGATGAGTCAAATAATTTTAATCAATTTGATGATCATGCGGAGCAGCATGGTGAAGATAATGATAGGATTCATGACATGGTTACAGATGCATTTCATGAAACCGTAAGTACATTTGCACATGATCATCATGATGAGGAACCCAATCTAGATGCAAAAATATTTTATGTTATGCTAGATGCTGCAAATCAGCCACTCTACGATGGATGTAGAGAAGGACATTCTAAATTGTCGTTGGCGGCTAGGATGATGACTATTAAAACTGATCATAACTTAGTTGAGGTTTGCATGGATGATTGGACTGATTTGATTAAAGAGTATTTGCCAGAGGACAATTTAGCTGCTGAAACTTACTATGAGATACAGAAGCTGGTTTATAGTCTTGGGTTGCCTTCTGAGATGATAGATGTCTGTGTTGACAATTGCATGCTTTTTTGGAAAGATGATGATAAGTTGCTGGAATGTCGATTTTGCCATAAGCCAAGATATAAGCCGCAAGGTACTGGTCGGAGTAAGGTACCGTTCCAGCGGATGTGGTACATTCCTATAACTGATAGATTAAAAAGAATGTATCAGTCTGAGAGGATAGCTGCATCGATGAGATGGCATGCAGATCATTTGCAAACAGATGAGGAGGTTACTCTTCCTTCAGATGCAAAAGCGTGGAAACACTTTAAGACGGTACATCCAGACTTTGCTAGAGAGAAACGTAATGTGTATCTTGGTCTTTGCACATATGGATTTAGTCCATTTGGTATGTCTGTTAGGCAATATTCTTTATGGCCAATAACCCTAACGCCTTACAACCTACCCCCAGATATGTGCATGCAAAGGGAATTTTTATTCATGAGTATTTTAATACCAGGTCCGAAGCATCCGAAGCGTTCCCTTGATGTGTTTTTGCAGCCTCTGATACAGGAATTGGAGCAGTTGTGGTATACCGGGGTTCGGACATATGATTTTGCAAGGAAAAAAAAATTTACAATGCGTGCGGTGCTTATGTTGACAATAAGCGACTTCCCTGCGTACGGGATGTTATCAGGTTGGATTACGCATGGGCGATTGTCTTGTCCATATTGTCTCAATCGGACAGATGCGTTTCAATTGAAACATGGTCGGAAAACAAGTTGGTTTGATTGTCACCGCTGATTTCTCCCGATTCATCATGCATATTGAAGAAATAAGCGGTTGTTTAGAAAGAATAAAACTGTTCGTGTTCCTCCTCCTGTTTATATTTCCAGGGAAGATCTAGAAGCAGAAATTGATCATTATGGTGCATTGGAAACAGTCAATCGTGGTGGAAATTGGCACACTCCAGCTAATATGCCGGATGGATATGGGGAGCATCACAATTGGCATAAGAAAAGCATATTCTGGAAGCTTCCGTATTGGAAAACATCATGCATACATTGTTAAACGTGCGTGGAAGGACTAAAGACAGCGGTAAGTCAAGGTTAGACTTGCCTGATCTTTGTTGTCGGAATGAGTTACATATTACAAGCAATGGGAAAGCACCTGTCCCCATATTTCGAGTGGGTGCGGAAGAAAAGTCAGCTTTGTTCAAATGGGCGACATCTGATGTGAAGTTCCCGGACGGGTACGTATCTAATTTAGCTAAATGTGTTGAGAATGGCCAAAAGTTTTTCGGGATGAAGAGTCATGACTGTAACATCTTTATGCAACGACTACTTCCTTTTGCATTTGCTGAACTTCTACCAGGAAATGTACACGAAGCAATTGCAGGCATTGGAGGGTTTTTTCGGGATCTTTGTACCCGTACTTTGTCAGAAGATGTTATTGCACAACTTGATGCTAGTATTCCTATTTTGTTGTGCAACATGGAGAAAATATTTCCCCCAGCCTTTTTTGATGTTATGGAACATCTACCTATTCATCTACCTCACGAAGCAGAACTTGGGGGACCTGTGCAGTATCGATGGATGTACCCATTCGAGCGATTCATGGGACATTTGAAGCGGAAGGCTAAAAATCTAGCCAAAGTTGAAGGCTCAATAGTAGCAGGAAGTTTAACAGAAGAAACTTCTCACTTCACGGGGTACTATTTTGGCTCGAAGGTTCGCACACGGAAAAGGGCAGCACGGCGATATGATGATGGAGGTGTAGGCCGAACATATGCTAATGAAGGTGTCCCAGATATCTTTTCTTCAATCGGTCGATTATGTGGAAGAGTGAAGTCTGTTTGGTTTGCCAATGAAAAAGACCATCATAGTGCACATACGTATATCCTCTTAAATTGCGAAGAAGTTAGTCAATTTGAGACGTAAGTGTATAAAAATACGTCTTATATATATGGCTAAATTATATATATGCTAGCTTTATACCAATTACAAATACTTTTGTATGCAGTGAATTTGTTAGACAAGTCCGAGAAGTCATTGAAGGAATCTCAGACGATGAAATCAACAAGCGTAAAGATCAACATTTTGCCCCGTGGTTGAAGACGCAAGTACGTAAAATTTTAAGTACTAACTTGGACAATTAACCTAATACATATTTTGATTACTTTTTAATTAAATTAATTAATGATATTGGTCGAGTATGGGGATACCGCATATCCACTCTGGTTCCATGAGTTAATAAAAGGCCACATATCGAAGATAATGAGTGCACCCATGTATTGCACACGCGGATATATATTTCATACATTCAAATACGGAAATCAAAGAGCTACTGCCAACTACGGGGTATGTGTGCGGGGCGAAATAGATTTTTATGGAGTGTTGCAAGACATAATTGAAGTTGAGTACCCTGGTTGCTTAGGTTTGAAATGCGTTATGTTCAAATGCGACTGGTTCGATCCAACAGTTGATCGAGGCGTCCGTAAGAACAAATTTGGGGCAGTAGATGTCAACCAATCACGACGTTACAATAAGTATGAGCCATTTATCCTAGCATCACAAGCAGAACAAGTCAGTTTTGTTCCATATCCGCGAGTTCGCACCACCCGTATCTCATGGTTATCAGTTATAAAAGTTTCTTCGAGGGGTCGAATTGTGGGGGTTGATGAGGAACTACCAATGCAGCAAGATCATTGCTCTGATATGCCAGAACTAAATGAGAGCAATGAAGACATCCTTTTGATAGATCCTCAAAACAAGCAAGTTGAATATCTCCCAGACGATACAGAGGAAGAAGATGAGGAAGATGAGTTCGAAGAAAGTGATGAACCAGATGATCAAGAAACGGATGTGTACTACTCTTCGTCCGAAAATGAATCAGAGTGACCGCGCTAGCTAGTAATTATTGTGAATTTAATGTATTAATATAATATTGTGATCGAGTAATTATTGTGAAATTTAAGTGATATGATTTCTATGAAATCCCTTAAACCCCAAACTAAATTCCATCTCCGATCTCCACTCATTTTCCGCCGTAGGTGCGGCGATTAATAAATTACGAGACATATGTGTCTATGTGTCAGGTAATTTATTAATTGCCCCAACAACGGTGGGAAATCAGTGGTGATCGGAAATGGGATTTAATTTGGGGTTTAGGGGATTTCAAAGAAATCGTCGCAAAATCGATGCTAATTTGCGACGATTTAGCAACGAATTATTACTATTCGTGGCTAAATCGTCGCAAAATAAGAATGTTACAAAGTCGATGCAAATTTGCGACGATTTAGCCACGATTCGTTCATAAACCCTAAATCCTAAACCCTTTGCCCTAAACCCTAAACCCTAACATATTACCATCTCATTGTATTATGCATATTTCAATGAAATTGATCGTGACTTTAGAGAATTGTCCGAAAATGAAAACTCGGTCAATCACAGTAATATCCACAAACTGAATCATTGTATTAATAATCTCTAACGTATACGCAAACTATATGTTTTACTTATTTTTCAATATCGATGAACTTATTGATAAATTCATGAATTTGGATTTACGGTAAACATGTCAAGTTGCTTATGGAATGTTGCAATCGACGTTACAATTTTGTACCTATGCCCTAAACCCTAAAACAGATTTTATAAATATCCTCACTAATTCGATGCAAATTGGCGACGATTTAGCAACGAATTGATAATAATCGTGGCTAAATCGTCGCAAAGACTGAAACTCACAAAATCGATGCAAAGTTGCGACGATTTAGCCACGATTTGTCATTAACCCTAAACCCTTTGCCCTAAACCCAAAACCCTAACGTATTACCATCTCATTGTATTATGCATCTTTCAATGAAATTGATCGTGACTTTAGAGAATTGTCCGAATATGAAAACTCGGTCAATAACAGTAATATCCACAAACTGAATCATTGTATTAATAATCTCTAACGTATACGCAAACTATATGTTTTACTTATTGTTCAATATCGATGAACTTATTGATAATTTCATGAATTTGGATTTACGGTAAACATGTCAAGTTGCTTATGGAATGTTGCAATCGACGTTACAATTTTGTACCTATGCCCTAAACCCTAAAACAGATTTTACAAATATCCTCACTAATTCGATGCAAATTGGCGACGATTTAGCAACGAATTGATAATAATCGTGGCTAAATCGTCGCAAAGACTGAAAGTCACAAAATCGATGCAAAGTTGCGACGATTTAGCCATGATTTGTCATTAACCCTAAACCCTAACGTATTACCATCTCATTGTATTATGCATCTTTCAATGAAATTGATCGTGACTTTAGAGAATTGTCCGAAAATGAAAACTCGGTCAATCACAGTAATATCCACAAACTGAATCATTGTATTAATAATCTCTAACGTATACGCAAACTATATGTTTTACTTATTTTTCAATATCGATGAACTTATTGATAATTTCATGAATTTAGATTTACGGTAAACATGTCAAGTTTCTTATGGAATGTTGCAATCGACGTTACAATTTTGTACCTATGCCCTAAACCCTAAAACAGATTTTACAAATATCCTCACTAATTCGATGCAAATTGGCGTCGATTTAGCAACGAATTGATAATAATCGTGGCTAAATCGTCGCAAAGACTGAAAGTCACAAAATCGATGCAAAGTTGCGACGATTTAGCCACGATTTGTCATTAACCCTAAACTCTAAACCCTTTGCCCTAAACCCTAAACCCTAACGTATTACCATCTCATTGTATTATGCATCTTTCAATGAAATTGATCGTGACTTTAGAGAATTGTCCAAAAATGAAAACTCGGTCAATCACAGTAATATCTACAAACTGAATCATTGTATTAATAATCTCTAACATATACGCAAACTATATGTTTTACTTATTTTTCAATATCGATGAACTTATTGATAATTTCATGATTTTGGATTTACAGTAAACATGTCAAGTTATTTATGGAATGTTGCAATCGACGTTACAATTTTGTACCTATACCCTAAACCCTAAAACCGATTTTATAAATATCCTCACTAATTCGTTGTAAAATAAAATGTTGCAAAATCGATGCTAATTTGCGACGATTTCGCAACGATTTGTCATTTAATTTACCGCGTGTCGGTCAATTAAACTCCCGCGTGTATGAATGTCACAAAATTGTTGCAAAGTTAGCGACGAATTAGCTACGGTTTGATTGCCTCGATATAGCGACGACAAGTATTCTTATATATACACGCGAGTTCCTTGCCAATTCATTTACAAACAAATCAAAAAAAAAACTGATCATAACTTCCTTGCGAATTCTTTGCGAAAAAAGGTAAATTTTTTTTTAATGTTTTTAATTAATTAGTATAGATAAAAATGAAACAATTTAGGTCAGTAGAAACGGAATCAAATTAGAAAAAGTAGCAGACTGCCCGGATGATTATAGATAGTATTTTTTTTCATTTTTATGCAGATAGGCCAGCGTCGTGCACATTACGCTCAGTTTTTGAGAGATATTGGTGATGCTTCGGGTACCGGGTTGCCACCGTCTTCTGAGGCTACAGAGACGGATTTCGTCCTGGTGACGCAACCTCCGCCGCCTCCACAACCACCTCAGATTCCGCAACCTGGAGGCCATGCCCCGGCCCCGTATGCACACATGACGGTTCTTGATTTGCTTGCACAGCCGGGGCGTCATAGGCTTAAAAGATTAGATCCGGATCATACTGACGGGTCGGAATGGTAATATATATAAATATATATTTTTTACATTTATTATTACATATTTATATTTATTTCTAACAATTCAAAATTTTTCAATTTTTTGTTTCAGGTTTGGAGTTGAATCCAAAGTTGGACGCACCGTTTCCGACATCATCAAGTCTTATTTTATCTAGCCGCATACCAATTTTACCCAGCTTCCTCTACACGTCAAGGAGACATGGTTCAAGATGTTTGCGGTACGTATGGAAAATTTTTTTTTTCTCCCATAATTATTTTAATTATATTTAAATATATATTTAATTTAATTTTATAAAATATGTAATTATTTTTGTTTCTCATGCAGCAAAAATATCACTGGGATCATTCGATTCATGGCGAGGTTGAAACTTTATTTCTCGAGAGGGTGAAGTTTCGTATCCAAGGCGTGGTTGGTGAGTGGAAGAAAGCATGGAAGAAGGATGGCGATGAAGCAAAGCCCCTGCACATGGATAAAGCCGTTTGGGACGGCTTGGTGCGGTATTGGATGGATCCGAAATCCATCGTAACTGCTGAGAAGTGTTCGGCTTCCCGCAACACCGTTGATTCGGACGGGAGACTCAAGGCTCTGCCTCATACAGCTGGGCAAACACCTTTTGCGGGTGTTCGTCTACAGATGGTAATTAAATTTATTTAAATTAATTTATTTATTTAATTTAATTCGTTAATAACATAGTTGTTTTCTTTAGGCCGCCGAAGACGGAGGTGTACTCCCTCCGATGACCAAGGTTTTTGAGCGGACGAACCGGAAGAAGGATGGTTCCTTTGTTTCCGAGACTGCCGAGCACATCTTCAATGAGGTGAATTCCAAAGTCACCGAACGAGAGACACAGCTCTCTCAACAGCTATCTCCAGGTGGTTCGTCGGTCATGTCTGGAGGGTTGACCACACCCGATATTGACCGGATCTTCGAGCAGGTATATAGAATAGTTAGTACTTATTAATTTTTAGTTTTTGATTTTTAAAAATTTCTAATTGTAAATTTAATTATAGGTTGCCCCTAAGAGAAAGGGGAAGGTTGTCGGGATGGGATCTATTCGAGATGTCTCGGCTGCTTCTTCATATGCTCCGCGACGACGATCGCCAGAAGATGATCCAGTCGTGTTACGTGCCACGATTACGAATCTTCAGGAGCGGGTTGAGACCGAGGCTACTCGGTCTCAGGCATATCAGGCGGAGATTGCGAGTCTTCAGCAGCGGGTTGAACTGGATGCTACGCAGAATGACGAACTCTTCGACATCTTGGCAACAGGGAACCCGACAATGCAGGCCATGCTACGGGAAAAGCGAAGACTCCGAGCAGAGGCAGATGCAGCGGCAGCGGCAGAGGCAGCGGCAGGCCCATCCGGTTCGTCGAGACGTCCCGAAGACGATGTGAATCTCGACGATTACGATATAGTTATTTAGATTTAGGATTTCGAATTCTAATTTTTTTTTTTTTTTGTAACAGATTATAATAATTTTTTTTTAATAAAATATTATTATATATTATTTTTAAAATTTTTATTTTATAATTTCGAAATTAATAAAATTTTAAAAATAATATTTTATATTATTATATATTATAGAATCGTCGTTAATTCGATGGTAAACACTAATCCTCGTTGATTCGTTGCTAAATTAATCGTCATAAAATCGTGGCTAATTTACAACGATTATACGACGATTTATTAGCAACGATGTTGCGACGATTATTTAGCAACGATTTTAGGACGATTTATTAGCAACGATGTTGCGACGATTATTTAGCAACGATTTTATGACGATTGATTAGCAACGAATTAACGACGACAATTTTTTTCCATCGAATTAACAATGAAATATTTCCCTTCGAATTTCCATCGTTTTTACGACGTATTTATATTCGTCGTAATTTCAATGTAATATTTACGACGATTTTACGACGGAAATTTAGCGACGAATTCTTTCCCTCGTACTTTCCCGACGAATTTACGACGATTTGTGGTTTGCGACGATCAGTTAACGACGATCTCGTTTTCATCGCAAATTCGATGCAAATCCTCTTTTGCAACGATTTTACAACGATATCGTTCGTTGCAAAAAGGATGTTTTCTTGTAGTGGGAGCTCTGGTTCAGCTACTGGTCTGATGACCTCATCATGGACTGAGGCAAAAAATTCATTCACGTTGACTTGAGTAGACCATGGATGGTGCTACACGATCTTGAAAGAGAAGCGGAGACGTGCGGCGAAGACGACGAACATCGGCGCTGCTCGGATCAACAAACGGACGGTGGCTGAGCGACGGTGGTGCTAAGATAAGGGTCACGGAGATGATCGGAACAACGGTCGTCGACGGTGGCCTCGGGAGGAGGTGTCACAGAGATTGCTTGTACTGCAAGAAACAACTAGAGCGCACCCTAGATCGTGATCCCTTGGCTCAACGGTATTGCGGTGGCTCTCTGATGATAACGACATCGTCCCTGGTGCACATATGAAGCTATATGGTGAAGAACATGGGCGGTGGTTGTAACATCCCGATATCTGGTATATGTAGAGAGGTTTATAAGAATTGATTTGGCTACCTATGTCACCAAAGTGCACTTATCTTTTCGGTCACTTGTCCAGAGAGAACTCCAGAGTTAAGCGTGTTTGAGTTGGAGCAATTTAAGGACGGGTCTTACCGGGAAGTGATTCGCGGTACCGTGAGAGTGAGTACAAGACATGGGGAAAGAACACGTGATGATTTGTAGGGTCAGTAAACAAGACTTACGAGCCTCTTGGATTATCGCACTGGCCATCGGACGAGGGTAAGGCCCACATGTAGGGGCGGTCGGGCGTTATAGTGGTGATGGTGGAGGCACATACACCACACACCATCTGTGACATGCGACAGAGAAGAGAAAATAGAAGAAGACGAAGTCGCGGAGGAAGGAGCGACGGCGGTGATAACGACAAGGTGGTGAGGCGGTGGCAGTGTCTCTCTCTCTCTCTCTTACGAACGACGCAGCTCGGAATGAAAGAAGGAAATACATATACTTATATGTGTATATAGGGTTTTGGTCGACATAAGGAAAAGGAAAAATTGGGCCCCTATTGGGCCAAAACCATCAGCCCAGGATGTCACAATATTCTTGCTGTAACACTCCCGCCCCGCCTTCCCCAAGGGACCAGGTGAACCGGCAATGCCACCCTCGACCCCGTTTCTTTATCTCCGTAAAGACGACGTGTCGGCTAACAACAATAATTTATTACAAAATATCCACTTTCTATAAAATACTTCTTATTAAATCCCAAATAGTCGTCTTAAAAATCCAACATAAATCTTATATGAATCCGAAGCAAATAACGAATAATTGTGTTTAAATGAAATAACATAAATGCCAATAAAAACCCAAAGGAGAACTTCCGAACTCCAAAATCTGCACACCACACTGGAATCACTCATCTAGTTCTACAAATTCGTCCTCGTCGCACTCACCTGAAAAGAAAGGGAAAAGGGGAGATTGAGTAATTTGGATTACCCATTAAAAACCAAATATACACTCTCAACACAGTCAACCATTTCTTTCCAATATGCCAGGTAAAAATCTATACACGTATCAAACATAACGCTCTACCAGCGCACAATCAATTTACAAGCAAAGGGAATCTATTTGGCTCTCTGACCTTTTCTCAAATTTGGCTCTCCGGCCTTTTATCGTTGAAGCTCGGGAAAACTTCTTCACCCCGGTGGAAGCCTACCATTGCTGGTCTGGGGTCCATCAACCAAATCGTACCACTGATCCCTTCACTGTGACAATCACCTCATTTCTAACTAAGCTACAAGCATTATTCACACAACATGGTGATAAAACAAGGATGCAGGTTATTCATCTAATGCTTTCTTAATTAATTTTATTCATCAATGCAGGTCAAACAATATGCACATTGAAGACGTGTCTGTACTCCGTAACACGCCCTAACCTGAATAGATCTAGACTCAACACACTAAAAAGGAACAGCTGAACATGAAGGAAGCCTAGATCTAATCCTCACCTTAGCCACTGATTTGACAATACGATTACAGATGTTCCTGAACCTCAAATCAGTTATCCTTCAACCGAGAGCTAGATCCACGTGTCTTTATGATCTCTGAAAAGTTTTAGGTTGATACAGATTGATTTGCCTATCCAAACAACTCAACTCGTTAGACTGGTCTAACATGTACGCTGCGCAGAACAGTCTCGGTAAAACTAACATAACTTCCAAACCACAAGGTAGAACACTGAGATATATCACAGAGGCTTAGATCTAAGGGTAACAAACATCCTTACCAAATATCATCTTGATCCGATTCGGATCACTACCGAACCTCCAGATCGGTTTCTTCTCTCACTGGTCGCAGATCCGCACTGCACATATCAAGCATGGGAAAACATCCATAACTTTCATATCACAACTCCGAATAATAATCCGCTTTCGGAGTTGGATAGATTAAATAGTCAAGAAAGTACTCACCAAGTTTCATATTGTTTGGATCTAGTTGGCCATTCGTTCCTCATTTATACCAAAACGGGTCTGATCTGTCTTCCCTTTGCTTCTAGTTGGTTACGATGGATTCTCCTTCAAGGTGATTCGACGGTGGTTGCTCAGAGGTGATTTCAACAGAGATTCGCTGCAAGAACACTCTGCCTCCTAATTACCATGAGCTATCTCTATTTATAGATGTGAGGGAACTCTAGGTTTATGGTTTTCTAGTTGGGCTTTTTCCTTGCTGGTCTTTTTCTAGTTGGGCTGGTTTAGGGATGTTACAACTCTCCCCTCCTTGAAAAGAATTCGTCCCCGAATTCACCACTACATCTCCGGTTTCACTCTTGTCCTTAAAGAGCTCGGGGTAATCTCTTCGCATTTGCTGCTCTGGCTCCCACGTACCTTGGGTTAAGCTTTTTCAACTTGCGGTGCTTATCATTCATATCGAGGGTGGGTGGGTGATGCTTTACTTCCAGTGTCCATTTCGCGGAAAGGAGTTTACTCTTGCCTTCAAGTTTCCAACTTAGGGTCGAACAGAACACCATCTCTGTCCTTGAGTATGGTTCAAGTCGATGCCTACCCGTATGAACACATGGGGCGTTTAGTGTCATAGTTGTTAACCTCATTGAGCCTAGATAGAACACTCATCCTTCGAGCAATTCTAATCATGATGGGAATCCTCCACTTCCAAATGGATCTTCCTCAATGGATCTTCTGATGGGCTATTCTCGTTGTAAAGGGGGTTTCTCGCGACTTCTTTGGCATTTGATTGATATTTGGAACTACATTGATTGGATGATGCTTTGTTGGGTAGTGGTTTCATTGAGTTCGCCCATCGAATTCAAGATGGATCTCTTACACTTGGAGCGTCTTAGTTGATCGTTGATCTGACTTCGGGATGGAAAGCCTATCATCTTTTCTTCCTTGTTGAGGAACTCCGAAACTCGATGCAGAGCGTCCTGGAATGTTGATGGCTTTTTGAATGTGATTTATTTTCGGAAGTCCGATCTATGCCGCAATGCTCTTCTTAGTGTTTCTTTTCGGAAGTCTGATTTCTAAAAGCAAAATCGTTTCTCAATTGTTAAGACATAAAGTAAAAGGATACTGTAACATTCCAATTTCTAGTATATGCGGAGAGGCTTATAAGAATTGATTTGGCTATCTATGTCACCAAAATGTAGTTATCTTTTCGGTCACTTGTCCAGAGAGAACTCTAGAGTTAAACGTGCTTGAGCTAAAGAAATTTAAGGATGGGTGACCTACCGGAAGGTGATTCGCGTTACCGTGCGAGTGAGGACAAAACATGGGGAAAGATCGCGTGGTGATTTATAGTGTCAGTACACAAGACTTGCTAGCCGCCCAGATTAGCGCACAGGCCGTCGGACGAGGGTGGGGCCCACGGGCCGAGAGGACGTGGGGCCCACAGGTAGAAGCGGTCGAGGCGTTATAAATACATACTGGATGTTTTTTTAATACGTACATAATAAACAGAGACTATATCGACTCTATATTGTAAAGGAGTTACAGAAAAAAATCGAAGGCATAAGGATAGACAAAATCACTTTTGTTTTATAAGTGGTCAAACAAAATTATAAGATTGGATTTAATTACACGTTTCATAAAAAGGATAAATTGGCACAAAGAGATTCAAACAGTTATATACCCAGACAATTTTAATGATTTATTGAAAATAAGAAACCGTGAAATCTAAGAGATTAAAGGCGATGGCAAACAAACCTTGAAATCGAGGCAGAAATGGCAGACATAAAAATCAGAAAGGTCAAGAACGAGATATAGACTCACAGAGAAAAGGGGCTCCCGTGAAAGAGTTTTAAGTTTTTAGGGTTAAGGTTGTATATATTAAGATATTAAATTTAGTGCTTATGACGTTTTATTAGACACATTTAGTCACAAACCAAAATTCTAAAATTTTAATCAGTTTAGGGCGGCTTATACTATGTTTTATATTTTTGCTGCCTCTATTGCCCAAAATTTTGACAAATCAGATTTGATTTAAACAAAAAAAAATTAATTATTTTTTTTCCCGACATAATCAACTAAATGAATGTATTTAAAAAAATAATCAGAATTTTGTGATGATTTTTTTTTTTGGTGCACAAAATTCTTTGCTGATAATAGAGTGATATCATAGTTCTCTCATGTTCTTCTTCTCTTTGCATTGCATCTCTTCAGTTTCAAATATGCGGTTCAGTTCCTCATTGTATAACTTTCTTCCATTCAGAGTAATGATAAATACATCGTCACTCTCTTGTTTAGCCTTCTCTACAATTTTTCTCATGATTACAAATTGAGAAAAAAGAGAAAAAAGGGAAATATATGAACGTCTCTTGCCATTCCTTTGGCGTCACCACAAACATATACAGAGGCTTTCATAGATCATGGTTCTAGATATCAGAAGCCTGCACGAGATATACAAGATAGATAAAACCATTTTGATTACTGGACATAGTAGCTAGAACCAAACCAAATCAAACGAATCATATTTTTTCAAAAACAAATGACACATAAAAGTTTTTTTCAAAACCAAATGACACATAAAAGTTGGGATTCCATAACTACATATGATCAAAAGCTTAACCAATCTAAATTAGAGAATAATACAGCTTAATTTATGAAAAAGAAAAACCGAAAAATGACATACCAACCAAAAAATGTAAATACGGCATTAATGAGACCAATGGGAACATGTAATGCTTCCCGGCTACAAGCTCATCTTCCACGGGTTCAAAATCTGGTTCAAACTCCATTTCTTTAGTGCCCTACATGATCATATCATTCCTTTCAATTTGAAAAGGATTTGATCTCAAATCTGGAACATCTGCCACGAAAAGAACAAAGTCATAAACATTTAAGCTTGAGCTTACGTTGTACTTACCTTGGAGATCAAGTTTATAAGAATTATCATTGATCTTTTTTGTTATCTTGAATAGACCATCGATCTTTGGCATAAGTTTTCACTTCTTTTTGGCCGAAAATCTTTCTTTTCTCAAATGAACCCACACAAGATCTCAAACTTCATAAATCATCTTGCGTCTGCCCTTGTTGGCGTGTTTTGCATACTGCTTGGTCTTCTCTTCAAGGTTTGTCTTGGTTTTCTCATGGATCTGTTTGACCAATTCAGCTTTCTTTTTCTAATCTATGCTAGTTCTTTCACTCACATGCAAAGGGATTAGATCCAAATGTGATATCGGCTTAAAACCATACACAACTTGAAAAGGAGAATACTTAGTAGCACAATTAACTGAGTGATTATATGCAAATTAAACATGTGGTAAACACTCTTCCCATGTTCTCAAGTTCTTTTTGATTAATGCACGCAGCAAGGTAGACAAGGTTCTATTAACCACTTCTGTTTGTCCATCAGTTTGACGGTGACAAGTAGTTAAAAACAACAACTTAGTACATAACTTAGACCAAAGAGTTTTCTAAAAGTAGTTTAGAAACTTCGTATCTCTATCTGAAACAATAGTCCTACGCATCCCATACAAACAAACTATTTTTTTGAAGAACAAATCTGCTATATGCGATGCATCATCAGTCTTATGCCATGCAATGAAATGTGTCATCTTTGAGAACCTATCTACCACAACAATAATATAATCCTTTCATGTTCTAGTCCTAGGCAAACCTAGCACAAAGTCCTTAGAAATATCATTCCACGAATGAGTAGGAATGGGTAGAGGAGTATACAAACCGTGTGACTGAACCTTTGACTTTGCTTGCTTGCACGTGACACATCTGCCACAGATTCTTTCCATGTCTCTCTTCATTTGCGGCCAATAAAAATGATTTTGCATCACCTAAAGTGTCTTGGCAATTCCAAAGTGCCCCATCAAGCCTCTTCCATGAGCTTCTCTACCAAACACATATCGAAGAGAGAAATTAGGCAAACACACACGATTATCATAAAAGAGGAATCCATCATGCATATAGTAGTGACAAGAAGCAAATTTCTCACAAACTTTGTATACTTCTCCAAAATCAGAATATGTCTCATACAGATCTTTAAGTTGCTCAAAACCCAACAGCTTAGCATCAAGAATAGAGATCAAGACATACCTTCGCGACAATGCATCAGCAACAACATTTAACTTACCTTGTCCCTATAGGGTCGTTACAAACAGAATTTTGTGGAATTTCTGGCATTTTTGCCACAGAATATCACAACGAGATTCTCTGGTATATTAGCCACGAGTTATCCAGAAACCAATTATGGCAAATTGGCCACAAATTGATACAAAATAACCGTTGCAAATTGTAATGAATTATCACAACATCATTTCTAGAAAATTTGACAAAAAATCCCACAACATTTTTTCTGACTAATTCGTGGCTTTTCTGGAAAAAATATTAACAAAAATAACATATAATTATTAATAATTGATTTATATTATATAAAAAAAATTTGACACGCTCGCGACAAAAAAAAAAAAAAAAATCAAGATCTTCGATCTTCTTCTCCCTCGCCAGCTCCTCCGTTGATCTTCTTCTCCCTCGCTGAATCGCGAGCTCTTCGGTGCTTCCTCCACCTCCTCGCGAGGTCCTCCAGCCAGATCTTCTCCTCCGAGTGCCATGACGAGCTCCACCTCTTCGCGAGCTCCTCCGGCCAGATCGAGCTCAGCCTGACTCGCCTCCTCTTTCTCCTTCATGGAGCCGCTTCTAGTACCCACCTACTCCACCTTTTCCACCTCAGCCTGACTCGCCTCCTCCTTCTCCTTCAAGCAGCCGCTTTTAGTACCCGCCTCCTCCTTCTCCTTCTCCACCTTCGCCACCGCCGCGTACTCCACCTTCTCCACCTCAGACTGACTCGCCTCCTCCTTCTCCCTCACGGAGCCGATTCTTCAGGTTCACCAAAATTGAAGCTTTTTCTGAGACACCCTATCCCGGAGAAACCCTAATAAATAACTTGACTTGCACTACACGCCAAATGATCTCTTAAACGAAACCTGAAAGGGGAAAGTGGGGTGAGTGTTTTGGGAATACTCAGCGAGGGTGTGCTTTTGGAGCACACAAGATTCTTAGATACATCATTTGAATATAGCAATAACGAATATGCCCAATATAAACAATAAACACACACAACCTATATATCTTTAGTAACAATACTACAAGTCATGAAACAATCATTTATATATGCAATAATTCACATCACATCAATCATCCTAACAAGTATGCATCACATTCCCAAGGGTCACAACCCAATGGTACTCAATCTCTTTCACATTCTGGACTTGTCAGCCCCATTTTTCATGGGTCCGCAACTTTAAACATTCTCATTAAAATTATTATCATTCTCATTCTTGGTTGCGGCCCAACAAAGAAATACCGCTTCATGGCTAACGACTAGGACCCCAGCGACAAGAAATCGTGTACTAACACGCCTAGCAAACAACTACTTCACATAAATATGCATCAATAATATTTTACATGCAACAACCAATAATCATATCTAATTCTTTTATTAAACATATACATATTCCTACTTCAACTAACACATCTTGGGAATCCCCACATCTAGTCCTCTCATTTGCCTTTGGTTTGAACGTAAAACACATTTTTCTCCTTCTTTCTTCTTTGTACAGATTCACTACCTTAGCTTCATCAACACGTTTCCTCATGTTTCCCAACTCCAAACTGGTCACCTTTCTATCAGAAACTACCTCCATGAGTCATACATGTCTCTGAAAAGTTTCCAAACGATCCGGATTCATTTGCCTAACCAAACAACCCAACTCTCCAGCCTGGTCGGATCTGTGCGCTGCGAAGAATAGTCTCGGGAAAACACAAACATATTTCAAACCATAACTTCAAATGATAATATGATTTCTGCTGTAGCTAGATCTAGAAGTCTTGAATATCCTTACCGAGTTTCATAACATTATGAGAACACCTTATCATCCGTTTCACCCTTCTACCAAAATGGGTCGGATCTACGATGTTTGGATATTTGGCCAGAATGTACCAGACGAAAAGATACAGCGATAACTTTCATCATGGACTTCGAATCGGATGAACTTGAGCTTTACAGAAAGCTACGACTCAGAGCTTTCCAGAGGTATATAGATCGCTTCCTGGTTCCTACTGTTTCACCGGATAATCTCCTTGCAATATGGCTGTCCGAAAACTTTAAAAACAAATATTGATCTCAGAAAAATGGCAATAACTTTAGTTCTATAACTCCAAATCGAGATCCGATTTCGACTATAGCTATAACGCCCCGACCGCCCCTACATGTGGGCCCCATGCGCTCTCTCGGCCCGTGGGCCCCACCCTTGTCCGACGGCCGGTGCGTTAGTCCGGGAGGCTTGTAATACTTGTTTACTGACCCTGCAATCACCACGTGATCTTTCTCCGTGTTTTGTCCTCACTCACACGATACCGCGAATCACTTCCCGGTAGGTCACCCATCCTTAAATTGCTCCAGCTCAAGGACGCTTAACTCTGGAGTTCTCTCTGGACAAGTTCCCGAAAAGATAAGTGCACTTTGGTGACATAGGTAGCCAAATCAATTCTTATAAGCCTCTCCGCATATACAAGAAATCGGGATGTTACAATAGCTAGATACGAGAGTCTAGAATATTCTTACCAACTTTCATCTTGATCCGATGTGGTTTGTCAGTCCGATACTCTTCTCTTATAAAACGGGTCAGATCTGCCTTATAGGAGACTGAAGTGGCTTCTCTTTTGAGATGACTCAACGGTGGTGTCTCCAACAAAAATCTGGCAGGGCTTCGCCACAAGATCACCCTCTGATTTCCTTCTAGGTCGTGGCTCATCTATCTATAGAGCAAGAGAGTGAGTTTTCTATGTTTAGAGTTTTCGGAGAAAATGTCTCTTTTGCCCTTAATGACCATTATGTGTTTCACTCATTGGACTTCACTTCTCTTTACTAATGGGCCGCGAAATTAAGCTAATAAAACTTTAGGATTCATTTTAGAATGAGATTAATCACTTCCTTTCGCTTGTGGGCTTTCCTTAACACGAAACAGGCCCGACTCCTCGTCTGATGATTCTTTCGGCCCCAACTACCCAACTTAGCATGCATGATCACGCCCAAAACAATTTTAGTCGGATATTAAGATCCAGAAACATTGCTTCCTTCGCAAACTAGGGTTTTCTTCTTCGGGAAGCTAGGGTTAGGGTTTCTTTGGGCGCAAGTTTTAGGGTTCTCGCCTTAGGATTTTAATTAAAAAACAGGCCCTACAACTCATTATTGGGATGTCACAAACTCCCCCACTTGAAATATATTCGTCCTCGAATTTTGCGGGTTGCTTCCCCCCCCACTTGATTTTCGACCACACTTTGGAGCATCCTTCTTCTTGATGTTTGATCGTGACATCCCAACGTCCACAACCTCGCATTCATTTAATAATTGGCTACGACCATTCACTTTACTCTCTGATGCTCATTTCTTGCGTCGACGTGCTCATGCAGAATTATGGTCCCATTAACTTCACTTTAAGACTCTGTCGCAAAACGATTGTTGATCTAACTATGCACCTGATAGAACTAGGAAATAACTTAAATTATAATCTATCTAATCCTTATACCCAACTAAGACACATAGCAAAAACCACTGACCCTCAGGATCAGAACCAGAGTGGCAATGACTTAGGATCTGATACCAAATTGAGACACCGTATTCCGGGGAAACCCTAATAAATAACTTGACTTGCACTCCACGCCAAATGATCTCTTAAACGAAACCTGAAAGGTGAAAGTGGGGTGAGTATTTTAGAAATACTCAGCGAGGGTGTGCTTTTGGAGCACACTAGATTCTTAGATACATCATTTGAATATAGCAATAACGAATATGCACAATATAAGCAATAGACACACACAACCTATATGTCTTTAGTAACAATACTACAAGTCATGAAACAATCATTTATATATGTAATAATTCACATCACATCAATCATCCTAACAAGTATGTATCAGATTTCCAAGGGTCGCAACCCAATGGTACTCAATCTCTTTCACATTCTTGACTCGTCAGCCCCATTTTTCATGGGTTCGCAACCTTAAACATTCTCATTAACATTAGTATCATTCTCATTCTTTGGTTGCGGCCCAGCAAAGAAATACCGCTTCATGGCTCACGACCATGACCCCGGCGACAAGAAATCGTGTACTAACACGCCTAGCAAACAGCTACTTCACATAAATATGCATCAATCATCTTTCACATGCAACAACCAACAATCATATCTAATTCTTTTATTAAACATATACATATTCCTATTTCAACTAACACATCTTGGGAATCCCCACATCTAGTCCTCTCCTTTGCCTTTGGTTTGAAGGCAAAACACTTTTTTCTCCTTCTTTCTTCTTTGACAGATTGACTGCCTTAGCTTCATCAGCACGTTTCCTCATGTTTCCGAACTCCAAACTGGTCACCCTTCTACCAGAATCTACCTCCATGAGTCATACATGTCTCTGAAAAGTTTCAGAACGATCCAGATTCATTTGCCTAACCAAACAGCCCAACTCTCTAACCTGGTCGGATCTGTGCGCTGCGAAGAATAGTCTCGGGAATATAGAAAATATCTTCCAAACCATAACTTCAAATGATAATCTGATTTCTGATGTAGCTATATAAAGAAGTTCTGAATATCCTTACCGAGTTTCATAATATTATGAGAACACCTTATCATCCGTTTCTCCCTTCTACCAAAATGGGTCTGATCTACGATGGTTGGAGATTCGGCCAGAATGTACCAGACGAAAAGATATAACGATAACTTTCATCATGGTTCTCCGAATCGGACGAACTTTAGCTTTCCAGAAAGCTAAGACTTGGCACTTTCCATAGGCATGTAGATCGCTTCCTGGTTCCTCCTGCTTCGTCGGATAATCTCCATGCAATATGGCTGTCCGAAAATTCTATCAACAAATATCAATCTCAGAACAATAGCAATAACTTTAGTTCTATATCTCCAAATCGAGATCCGCTTTCCACTATGGCTAGATATGGGAGTCAAGAATATTCTTACCAAGTTTCAGTTTGATCCGATCTGGTTTGTCAGTCCTATACTCTTCTCTTACAAAATAGGTCAGATCTGCCTTTTAGGAGGCTGTGGTGGCTTCTCCTTTGAGCTGGTGGCTCCAACGAAATTCTGGCAGGGCTTCGCCACAAGATCACCCTCTGATTTCCTTCTAGGTCGTGGATCATCTATCTATAGAACAAGGGAGTGAGTTTTCTAGATTTAGGGTTTTCGGAGAAAATGTTTCTTTTGCCCTTAATGACCATTATGGGTTTCACTCATTGGGCTTCACTTCTCTTTACTAATGGGCCACAAAAATTAAGCTAATAAAACTTTAGGATTCATTTTAGAATGAGCTTAATCACTTCCTTTCGATTGTGAGCTTTCCTTAACACGAAACAGGTCCGACTCCTCGCCTAATGATTCTTTCGGTCCAACTCTTCCTTTCACTTGATGTTTGCCCCAACTACCCAAATTAGCATGCATGATCACGCCCAATACAATTTTAGTCGGAGATTAAGAGCCAGAAACATTACTTCCTTCGCAAACTAGGGTTTTCTTCTTCGGGAAGCTAGGGTTAGGGTCTCTTTGGGCGCAAGGTTTAAGGTTCTCGCCTTATGATTTTAATATAAAAAAACAGGCCCTAAAACTCATTCTTGGAATGTCACATTTTGTGACACTGAATTTGCAGAGATGAAAAATAGACGAAGAAGGAGAGAGGACAAACCTGATTGAAACAAGTAGGTGATTATCGAAGAAGACGATTCAAGTAGAGAACTTCACCGTATTGTGATGTTACGATTCTTCAACTGAGGTTTCAAAAAGAAACAAAAATCTGTTTGATTATGAAAAAAAGGACCAAAAGTTGTTCATCATTGACCGGTTACAAATCAGAAAAGTCCTTCACCATTGGATTTAATCTTATCAACGGTTTTGGATAAATGAAAAAGTGATTCTCGAAATTATGGAGTAACCAATGAGAAGCCCGTCTTTTTTTCAGCATTTTGATGTAGATCATTAATATTATAACTTGTTATAAATGTAATATTATTAGAAACATAATTTTATTATATTTTTTTAGAAACCGTTTACATGAATATTTAAAATAATTACAAAGAAACATAGAGCATAAAAGATCATAATAATATTTATGGCAAGTTCTTTTGGAGTAAATTCTCCAACGTAGATGCCATAAATAGAAACAAAAATTACAATAAAACTTAAAGTAATAACAAACTAATTATTTTCGAATTATTTTTCTTACAAAATAAATCAAAGAACAAAATTCTTTGAGAAATATTTTAGAGAAGATGAAATGTTTGAGATGAATTAATGAGAGAAAATAAGTGTATTTATAGATTACAAATACTGTTCATATCTGTTGGAATTTTTGAAAAAAAATGAATTTTTTTTCTTTGTGAATTTAAAATGTTATTAGTATATTATATGTAAGTGTTGAATTTTTTTGTATACTATTTGATATTTAGGTGTAAGATCTAGTTTACAATTTAAGATTTTTTTTTTTTTTTTTTTTTTTTTTTTGTCAACAGCCTTGATGCCTAACCCTATTCGGTGAACCAAATCGGGGGTATCGAGTTTACATAAGTGACTTCCGATGGGTAGACTCGAGCACCTCGTGCTAACTTGTCTGCCACTGTGTTACTCGTGCGTGGGATTTGTGTGATAGAGAAATAGGTGAAAACCTCCCTGCTCCTCATGAACTCCTCCAACTGTAGCGTAAAAGCCGGCCACTCGTTCGGTGTAGACACCATCTTCACCAACTCTGAGCAGTCTGTAGCAAAGGCTATCGCCGTCTTGTTGTTTGCAATCATGCAATGCATCGCCCAGATGAGTGCTTCCAACTCCACGTGTAGCGGGGATAGGCTTCTTCGTAGATTACGGGTCCCCATAATCTTTCCTTCAATTCCTTCCTGAAAGCAAAACCAACCTAAACCAGAAAATTTATCTCCTTCCTTCCATGACCCGTCAATATAGCATGTGAGCCCGTTATATTCATTTTGTTCATTTATTCCGGTGTTGGGACTCGGTGGTTGTTGGTGAGATATGTCAGGTTCACTATTTTGTGCCGCATCCCAAGTTGCTATTTCTGTTTCCGCTATCCTCAAAATCTCTTGTGGGTTTCTGTCCACATTTAAGAACACCTTATCATTCCTGGCTTTCCAAATGTTCCACAGAATCCACGGAAACATTAAATTTCTTTCCTCAGCTGGAAGTCTCCAAAAAAGATGATCAAAATTGGCGAAAACCGATGTCATCGGGAAAACTCCCGGGGCCGATGGAATATGCGAGAGTGCCCATGTTTGTAGTGCTGGTGGGCATTCAAACAAAACATGATTAATCGTTTCCCCCTCCACGCCACACCTAGCACATTGTGTGTCACAATTTATTCCTCTAGCGCGTAGGTTTGCTGTGACCGACAGACACCCCGAGATTGCTTGCCATATAAAATGTCGCAATTTCGGTGGACAAGTCAATTTCCATGAGTGTGCCTGTAACTTCTTTATATCTGGACCGTAGAGGTAGTTGTCGCCGTTGTCTGTGATATGTTGGCCAACCTGATATCCCGATTTTACCGTATATTTCCCTGATTTCGTATAGTGCCAACCCGGCGTATCTGGTCGATATATACTACTGATGTATATTCCGCGTATAAATTCCACATCTGTCGGTTCGATGATTGCGTTTATCAATTCCATATTCCATGTTTGTGTCGCTGGATCAACCAGATGATTGACCCTGCAAAGGTTTAGAATTTATGATTAAGGGTTTAGGGTTAAGGGTTTGTGGTTGGGGTTTAGAATTTATGATTTATAAAATGACTATATTTAATAATTTTTAAGTGTTAGATTTTTTGTATATTATTTGTGTTTATGTGTAAGATCTAGTTTACAATTTAAGATTTAAAATTTATTATTAAGGGTTAGAGGGTTAGGGTTTGTGTTTGGCGTTTAGAGTTTAGGGTTTATATTTTCGTATAGCCACAGATAAATTTGTGGTAAATATGTGGTTATCTCATTAAATTTGTGGCAAATCTATGGTTATCTCATAGAAAATTGTTACGAATTATGATTGTCATAATTTGTGGCAAATTTGCCATAAATTTCTAAATTTATTGTGTCCTGGCAAATTTGACAAGAACAAAATTCTAATAATCGGTGGCAAATAATGAAACGATTTTTTTGTGGCAATTTGTGGCAACATTTGCTACCGAATGCCACAATATTTTTTAATGTGGCAAATTTGACACGGATTTGCCACAAAATGCAACAAATATTTAAAAATTATTTTTTGTAGTAAATTTGTTATAAATTCGTGGTAAAAAATAATTGCGACGAAAAGATTGTGGCAAAATTCTGGCAATGAACAATTTTTGTTGTAGTGTTAACTTTCAAACTCTTCCACTCAGCGAGTTAACGTTCCTACTTTTTTTTTTAGCTTTTGAGGAGACCGAGAAACCTCTAAATACATCTAAACCCCACTTTGAAGTCAAAATATCTTACATTGTTTGATTTTCCAACAATCTATAAGAAAGCACAATTAAAAAAAACTTTATGGCTACATCAGATCTTAATGTTAACGAAATAACAATAACAACAAAAGTAAAAGTTTGGCTTTGTTCCTGAGTTTTGTAAAATATCTCGATTGGTCTTCCGCGTCTTGCATAGGTGAAGAGATCCTTTATTTCCAATGTAGATTCAACGCGATCGTGGAAGAAACGCCCAAATATGCATTCCTTGAATGCTTTAGTAAATTAGATGTCTTTGGATAGTTTGTGAACTACTTGAAAAACTTCTTCGAGTTTCTCGTTGTGGTGCGGATATGAAAAGGTTGGGTTTAAAGGCTGAGTAGGATTCGCAGTAGGAGCCCATGGTATCATGGCCGGTCCTCCTGGCGAAGTGGCGAGGGGTTGCGCAGTCGTTATTGGCTCGGTACTTGTAAGGTGCCAACCCCTTGTTGCTCGCGTCCTTACTTATATTGACAGATAGAGTGGCGTTCTTTGGAGAACGTGGTCGAGCTGGTCGTGTTGTCACATCGTATAGTCCAGCTTACCAAGTTGAAAGGCGCTTCAATTTTACCGCGTTTTCGAAACGGGATGGGCTAGTGATTTCATTGAGTTCGTCCATCGAGTTCAAGATGGATCTCTTACGCTTGGAGCGTCTTGGTTGATCGTTGATTTGGCTTCGGGATGGAAAGCATATCATCTTTTCTTCCTTGTGGAGGAACTCTGAAACTCGATGCAGAGCGTCCTGAACTGTTGATGGCTTTTTGAATGTGATTTCTTTTCGGAAGTCTGATCTATGCCGCAATGCTCTTCTTAGTGTATCTTTTCGGAAGTCTGATTTCTAAAAGCAAAACCGTTTCTCAATTTTTAAGACATAAAGTAAAAGGATAATGTAACATTCCAGTTTCTGGTATATGCGGAGAGGCTTATAATAATTGATTTGGCTACCTATGTCACCAAATTATACTTATCTTTATGGTCATTTGTCCAGAGAGAACTCCAGAGTTAAGCGTGCTTGAGCTGGAGCAACTTAAGGATGGATGACCTACCGGGAAGTGATTCGCGGTACATTGCGAGTGAGGACAAAACACGGGGAAATATCACGTTGTTATTTGTAGAGTCAGTAAACAAGACTTGCTAGCCTCCCGGATTAGCGCACCAGCCGTCATACGAGAGTGGGCCCCACGGGCCGAGAGGGCATGGGGCCCACAGGTAGGGGCGGTCGGAGCGTTATAAGTGGTATCAAAATCGAACCCACAAACGAGTGTGGAGTCATGTGGGCTCACATCATCAAGGGTAACGGTCTTGGTGCGCAACGAGGACGTTGCGCTCTGTTAGTGGGGGTGATTGTAACATCCCAGTTTCTGGTATATGCGGAGAGGCTTATAAGAATTTATTTGGTTACCTTTGTCACCAAAGGTACTTATCTTTTCGGTCACTTGTCCAAAGAGAACTCCAGAGTTAAGCGTGCTTGAGCTTGATCAATTAAAGGATGGGTGACCTAGCGGGAAGTGATTCGCGGTATCGTGCGAGTAAGGACAAAACACGGGGAATGATCGCGTGGTGATTTGTAGGGTTATTATACAAGACTTGCTAGCCTCCCGGATTAGTGCACTGGCCATCGGACGAGGGTGGGGCCCACGGGCCGAGAGGGCGTGGGGCCCATAGGTAGAGGCGGTCGGAGCGTTATAAATACATAATGGATGTTTGTTTTAATACGTACATAATAAGCAGAGACTATATCGACTTTATATTGTAAAGGAGTTACCGAGAAAAATCTAAGGCATAAGGATAGACAAAATCACTTTTGTTTTACAAGTGGTCAAACAAAATTATAAGATTGGATTTAATTACACGTTTCATAAAAAGGGTAAATTGGCACAGAAAGATTCAAACAATTATATACCCAAACAATTTTAATGATTTATTGAAAATAAGAAACTGTGAAATTTAAGGAATTAAAGGTGATGGCAAACAAATCTTGAAATCTAGGCAGAACTGGTACACATAAAAATCAGACTCACAGAGAGATGGGGGCTCCCATAAAAGAGTTTTAAGTTTTTTAGGGTTAAAGTTCTATATATTAAGATATAAAATTTAGTGCTTATGACGTTTTATTAGACATATTTAGTCACAACCCAAAATTCTAAATTTTTAATCAGTTTAGGGCGGCTTATACTATGTTTTGGATTTTTGCCGCCTCTATTGCCCAAAATTTTGATAAATCAGATTTGATTTACACACAAAAAAAATTTGTTTTTTTCCCGACATCTACTAAATGAATGTATTTTAAAAAATAATCAGAAATTTATGACGATTTTTTTTTTGTGCACAAAATTATGTGCTGATAATAGAGTGCTATCATAGTTCTCTCATGTTCTTTTTCTCTTTGCTCTGCATCTCTTCAGTTTCAACTATGTGGTTAGGTTCCTCATTGTATAACTTTCTTCCATTCAGAATGATGATAAATCCATCGTCACTCTGTGACATCCCAAAAATGAGTTTTAGGGCCTGTTTTTTTTTTTATATAAACCCTAAGGCGAGAACCCTAAACCTTACTCCCAAAGAAACCCTAACCCTAGTTTCCCTAAGAAGAAAACCCTTGTTTGCGAAGGAAGCAATATTTTTGGCTCTTAATCTTCGACTGAAATCGTTTTGGGTGTGGATCATTCATTCTAATTTGGACGTTATGAGAGTTGGGCCAAACATCAAAGAGGAGGAGAAGTTGGACCGAAAGAATCATTAGACGAGGAGTCGGGCCTGTTTTGAGTTAAGGAAAGCCCATAATCAAGAGGGAGTGATTGAGGCCCATTCTAAAAGAAGCATAGAGTTTTGTGAGCACATTTTCGTGGCCCTAGATGAAGGAGAAGAGAAGTCCAAAGTTGCAATCCCATTAAGATCATTAAAGGCAATTTGGACTTTCCATGTGCAGACCTAGGGTTCCCTCTCCACCTCTATATAAAGGGGAGCTCATGGCAGAGAGGATGCAGAGAGTTCAGAGCGGCAAAGCCCTGCCGGAATCTCGTTGAAGCCACCACCGTTGAGCCACCTCGAAGGAGAAGCAACCGCAGCCTCCTAAAAGGCAGATCTGACCCGTTTTGGAAGAGAATAGTATCGGACAGACAAAACAGATCGGATCAAGCTGAAACTAGGTAAGAATATTTTAGACTCCCATATCTAGCCATAGTCGAAAGCGGATCTTGATTTGCAGTTATAGAGCTAAAATTATTGCCGTTTTTCTGAAATCGTTACTTGTTGTTAGAATCTTCGGACAGCCATATTGCAAGGAGATTATCCGACGAACCAGGAGGAACCAGGAAGCGATATACATACCTCTGGAAATCTCAAGTTCATCCAATTCAGAGATCTGTGATGAAAGTTATCGATGTATCTTTTCGTCTGGTACATTCTGGCCGAACCTCCAACCATCGCATATCAGACCCGTTTTGGGAGAAGGGAGAAACGGATGAGAAGGTGTTCTCCGAATATTATGAAACTCGATAAGGAAGGAAATCTCGAACTGCGAAAAAAAGAAAACAAGATCAGTAATCAATGTAGAATAAAGCGCTAAACCAAAATTCTAATGATCAACTATCAAATGGTCCCCAGCTCGTCTTGACCAAGTGAAGACAATCGCTACCAACATAAGCATCGGATATACGGACAAAGAAGAAATAGTCCTCCCAACCACTATCCTTGCTCGGGAAACCAGTGGTGATCTTCTTGGTCCTTTTGTTTTCGATGTAGAACTTTTCCGACTTAGGAACCTTGCGGATCTCCAACGGATTTCAGAGATGATTGACGCCGATTTCGATATCACACTCGTAACTAAGAACCAAAATTCCCACGAGAAGATGAAGTCCCAAAGGCATGATTATTGCCAAAGCGAGTCTATGTCCTATCACTTCGGGAATAGGAAACCAGAGAAAGCACATGTGGAAGAAACCTTCATAGCCAGCGAAGTATCCCGGAGGAGGTCTACTGGCTTGGTCATTTGACTCGGGAACAACGAATTCGACATCCTCAGATATATCAAAATGTTTCCACAACTCCCCTAGGGACATTTCGGTAGAAAGCGTGGAGCAGGGAGGATTGGCTCGTATCCTTTTGGGTTTCCTTACAGCACGTCGCCTCGACGAACCCACCAACTGGTTCGACATCATATAGTCAATTTCCATTCTCGCCTCAACAGGATCCCAAATGAAATCCTTGTCTTCAATTTCAATCTCTTATGGGATCACCTCAGATTCAGGCGCTGCAACAGATAGAGAAATAAAACCTTCCAAAGGAACTGCCTCGGCAAATCTAATCACCTCGTCTTCGTGGACCCTGATCAAAGGAAGAGATGAATATGGAGGATTCGCTTCGGAATATCTATTCACCTCGGAATCATAGTTCGCCTCGTAATCACGAGTCACCTCGGCGTCAGGATTCGCCTCGGCGTCAGGATTTGCCTCGGCACCAGGGTTTACTCGGCGTCAAGATTCGCCTCGGCATCAGGGTTTACAACGGCATCAGGGTTTGCCTCGACATCAGGAGTCGCCACGGCATCAGGAGCCTCGACTATAGCAGAAGTCGGATCTCCAGGGGAAGTCGCATCGGCATAACTATTCTCTCTGGCATTTCCCGGAGAAGAAATAATGTTACGGCCGAGCCGTGTATAGAAGTTGTCAGAGCCAACCAAGTCATTCAGTATGTCAAGATCTGACATCACGCTTTGGCAAGAAACAAATCGATGAAGGTTTATCGGAAAATTCAAAAACTCACCGTGGTTTGTATGAAGATTGATCCGATAATTTAAATGACGCGGCGGCATATCGGAAAGTTCTATACGGAAAATAATTTTAAAGGAGAGAAAGAAGAGAGAGAAGAGAGCTACCTGTTTTTCAGAATTTTGGAGAAAGTAAGTAATGAGAAGAATCGAGGGGAGACCTCGCTATTTATCAATGGTTTGGCGCGTGGGTGCGCATGACCTCGGGATGATGATAGTGTGTGACCTCGGAAACCAACAAATGACTCTTGCAATTCCCAAGATAGTTAAAGCAAAGCGCGTGAACATGCGTAAAAGTTTCAACAGTTATCAAACCCCCGTAGCAAATCAAACGTCATCCCAAGGCGAAAGAAAACTCAGAGTTTTTCAATTTTCAAATTCACATTCGTTTTTGCCTCGCCTCGGCCAAAAGACAGCTCGACGCCAACAAAGAGATTCTTCGCCTCGACAAAGAAGACAATTCAGCCGAATGCCTCGGCAAAGCGATCGACAAGACACCTCATTACCATTTCAGCTCGACAATTAATCTCGATCTTAACAATTCTCACCTCGTCACAATCACTTATGAGTCTAACGAGCTGGGGACTAACTGTCGGGGTCGGTTTTCACCTACTCAAGATTAACCACCTCAAAGTATGGAGAGATCTTCGTAGCTAAGTCGAGCCCAATGGGAGATGCGCCTGGCCGAACCGAGCTAAAGAAGGAAAGAAGACTTCCGAGCCGAGGAATTGCCCGGTCTCGTCCCGTTGGCCTCGGCGGATTCACCTCTGCAGGATCACCTCGTCTCATTCACCTCGGCCAGCTCATATCGGCAGTCAAAGATCGCCAAGGTCAGTTCACCTTCAGACAAAACGGGACTGAGCCGAGGCCATATCGATATCATATCTTTGACGAGATCATGCCTCAGTTGAACCAAGACAAAACGAGCCCGAATCAAGATCGAACCAGAACCAAACCGATCTGAACACTTCACGGGCCAAGGCAAAGATTCATGGGCCAAACTGAGGTTCATCTTTCAAGCGTAATGGGCAGAGCTGAAGGACCATTAAACGATCCAAATCATCAATTACCCTAGGAGACGTCTCGAGTCGGCCGCCGCGCGAAGGGAAAAGGAAATATTCTAAGTCTATCTTCCGAGATTTTCGCCTAGGCGGTTTATCGAATATGTATAAATAGATAGCATAGTCGACCATAGACAAGACACGCTTTTACCAAGCAAAACACTTAGCAATATATCTTGTACGCAATCTCTACCTAAACAACAATAAGAAAAACCATCTTAAGATTTTTTTCTCGCGTTTCGATCTTAGAAACTTTTTTTCCCTCTAACCATCCTTACAAGAATTTGGTTGTGTGAGTTTCGACTCCCACAATGATCGAAAATAGGTCAATTCCTGCCTCAACTCTTCTGGTTTCCGTTTTTTTGTTTTATTCTTTTAAATATGGTTTTTTACGGTTCATTGGTTTGCTGGTTTCTGTTTTTTTATCTTGCATACCTGTTTTTTTAATCTCTCTTTTTTTTATTGTCAACCCAACCCGGTTATATTTCAGGTTCACGGTTGAACCCATTCCGACCCCCGGTCCGGTCCATTTTAAAAACACCATAATAATATATTTAAAATATTATTAAACCTGGTCGAACCCATTTGGATCATATTGACCCATGACACAAGAGCTTTCCCGGTTCGATCGCTGATCCAGTGTTAAAACCATTGCTTGGGCCTCATTACTCTCCTTTCTTTATGGGCTTTCCTTCCTCCGAAACAGACCTAGCTATTGTTCTAATTCTTCATTTGAACCAACTCTTTTTTTATTCATTTTTTGGCTCAACATTACCTCTAACTCAAGTTAGAATGGACAAAACCTTCATTCATGGATTAGGAGTCCGGAACATTGCTTCATTTGTAAGTTAGGATTTTTTCTTCGGAAAGTTATAGTTAAGGTTTATTTAGCGACAAATTTTAAAGTTAAGGCTTTAGGATTTTAATTGAAAAATAAGTATTATTTCTTATTTTTTAGATGTCACAGTTTGCGCATTAAAGTTTTTTTTTAAATAGTAAGCACGAATAGACATTTTGTGCGCAAAAATCTGTTGGAAAACAAGCAAGGCAACTTTTGAAAACAGATCCATGTTTTTAAGAAAAGGCTTGTTGCTAAATCCTAACATATATGCAAACAAAAAGAGTTATGAACATAGATTTTCCAAAATACGAATACGATATAATCGAATAGAGGGGTTCCAAATGAAAACATCAATTGAAAACACGAACGCTAAAACTTGTGATCTGAAAAGGTTTTACCATCATCGATCAAAGCATGGCTGATCTCTTTTCTTCTGCCCCTACTATACTACACACAAGTGATAAACCAAAACATTAAACATTCAACTGAATTCACATAACAAAAAAGCCCTAAATCTGATATCCCAACAAATTCCAGACATAAACTCCAATAAATAACACTAACCAATCATTTATCAAAGCAACCACCAATATCTACATAAAGCACAACATAAGAGTATAAAACTATAGAACATGAAAAAACACCAAAATCAAAGTACCCAAATTGCCAATTCAACCTTATTGTCAATGACAAAAACCCTGGTTTTTCCATAGTTAAACTAATAAAACTGAAGAACCCAAATTCAAATAATGCCAAAATCACTCATACGAAGAGGTACATTGAAGGACGTTAGATGAGGTGCAACATAACACAAAGTTATGAAGATATATCTGCGTTGGAAATCATGACTAACGATTCTCTCTCTCTCTATCTTTTTCCGCTTTTTTTTGTATACCAAGCAAACGAAGAAGCATAATATTTGTGTGTTTCATTTCTTGCATTAAGCGTTAAAATAAAAAACAGCTAATGACAAAATTTATAGAACATCAAAGCCGAATAGATTGACATGTGTCATGGATTAATAGGTAGTAAAAAACTTTTTTTGGTAGTAAAATATTTTTTATATTTTTTATATTAAAATTAGAAGAATACTTCCAGAGTCATCACAAAGAGTTCATATATTTCTACTGATGCCCCGTGTCTCAGGTACACTATCTGGTTACATTGAAGATATGTAGTTCAGACATTAGCAGGTGTTCATCCAACTTCTTCTTTTTAGGTGGATCATCTAATACATGACCAATGTTTCTATCAGACGCGATATCATAAAATAAAGCTGAAAGAAGAATATGGTATATTATGCTGCATTCTATCAATAAACCATCCACATTATATATCTATCTCTCTTTGGCAGTTTTGGGGTGTCATATTTTTTTATCGGTTATATTGTGTAGGCATTGAACCATGGACCTTCGTTCAGAAGCTTTGTATGTAGCCCATAGAACCATGGACCTATACAATATAGCCTATAAAAAAATAAAACACCCCAAAACTGCCAAAGATAGATAGATAGATAATGTGGATGGTTTATTGATAGAATCCAGCATAATATACCATATTCTTCTTTCAGCTTCATTTTATGATGTCGCGTCAGATAGAAACACTGGTCATGTATTGGATGAACCACCTAAAAAGAAGAAGTTGGATGAACACCCACAAATGTCTGAACTACATATCTTCAATGTAACCAGATAGTGTACCTGAGACACGGGACAGTAGTAGAAATGTTGAACTCTTTGTGATGACTCTGAATGTATTCTTCTAATTTTGGATGAAAAGAAGTTGGATGAAAAGAAGTGAGTTTGTACTTTTTCTGGTAGTAAAATTTATAGAACATCAAAGCCGGAGAGATTGAAATGTGTCAAGGATTAGATTGACATCATCAATTAAGAATTTTTTTCTACTAACTATGACACATGTATGTTAATCATTCTCCAGCTTTGAGGTTCTATAAATTTTTATCATTAGTTGTTTTTAGTTTTAACACTGAATGCAAAGAAGAAGAAAAACATAAATATATTTCTTCATTTTCGTGGCATACAAAGAAAGGAAAAAGATAGAGATAGTGAGACAAAAGCGTGAATCATGATTCTCAACGCAGAGTTACCTACATGACTCTGCGTTACATTGCATCATCTTCTGGGATTCCCATCATCATCTTCTTCTTCTTCTTTTATTTAAGTGTTTTTTTTACTCGCGTCTTTGAATGTATCTCTTTTAAATGGGTGATTTTGGCCTTTTTAAAAATTTGGATTATTCAATTTTACCAGTTTAACTGTGGAAAAACCATAGTTTTTTGTTGTTCCAAGTCCAATTAGCCATTTGAGTTCTTTGATTTTCGTTTTTGGTTCTTGTCCTACACTCTTCTAATGTGTTTTCTGGTTATATAGGAGACTGCTTTGATAAATGGATCCGTGTTATTTTGTGGGTTTTGGGTTGGAACTTTGTTGAGATACCAAAAAATTAGGGTATATTGTTTTGTTCTGTGGATTTAATTAGCATGGACTAAATTCTCTCTTATACAACCTAAAACCCTATGCTTTGTGAGCTTTAAGTGAGTGCCTAACATAATATCGCCTAAAGAAAGAAAAAAAAACAAAAACAAAACAAAACGACTAACAAATCTCTATCTGGAAAATAATATTTCCTGAAAGAGAGAGAGGTGTGACAAAACCAAAATGCGAACTAAATCCACTTGCATGAAAATCTTGTATACTATACATATAGTAAACATACAAATTTGTATACCAAATGATATCACAACCATTAGATTAAAATAACTTGCTGATATGAAACCATATCAAAGATACTTTTAAAATGGTTCAAATTAAAATTGAATGAAGCAAAGATACTGCTCACATTTACGCGTGTTTTAGACAAAGTGGAAGAAGCAATATAAAGTAATATGGTCAGCAATTCAAAAATAACTATTTGCATAAAGTATAGACAATGCTCACAGTTGCTCATATTTTACAGAACGGAAGAAGCAACGAAAATAATATATATGGTTAAAAGTTCACCAGTACCTATTTGAATTAATGATAAAAACCTTTTTAATTTTTTTTAACAAATTGTTAAACGTAAAAAAAATTCTCCTTTTTGTCAAAAAAATAAAAATATTCTCAAAACATAAGTCACGCAATTATTTTACAATTTGAAAAAATATACACACGAATACATTGATGTAAGACCCACATTTACTTTGTCATTAATATGTATTATGCGAATTTTAAAAAACAAAAAATGCATTATATATGCGGATTTGAATTAAAATAGTGACAAACCGACGATACCATCTATAGTTACACAAATTTTTTGTTTTAGTCATTTTATAAAAAAATAGTTAATAAATTTATTTATTTTAATATAAAATATATTAGGTAACAATCATATCAAATCAAATAATCTATTGACATGTATATATCTATAGATATTATAAGAATCAACATAATTTACAACTTTAAAATATGCATTACATGATATTAAATTCTCATATTAAATAAAATGAACGCACACAAAAATGACAATACTAAAATTTAGAACATGTTTTATAATTAGATAACATATATTTTAAACAAAAGCTTCGATTTGAGTAGACATGTGATAAATCCAGAATTTATTACGATAGAAATATGAATTTAAGATATTACAGATTTGTACAAAAATAATCTAAATGATAAAGTGTATCATGTAGTTTAAATGAGAAATACTCACAATGAATAGCTCGAAGAAACTTCGATGATAAAAATTTTGTCAAAAATCCAACTTTTGAGATTTTTGTGCGCTGGCGAAAACACAATAAAAACGGCGGAAAGAATAAACAAAAATAGGTTTAGGTTTGACAATACATTTTTTATACACATATATACACACTTCTATGTATGATATACATAGTCCAAAGCCCATATATAAAACCCAAAACCTACACCTATATCAGTACAATTGTTTTGGTCACAACAAAGTAAAATATAATATTTCAAGTACTGACACCTAAACAACTATTGAGATTTGAGATGACATATGTTTTAGAGAAAAAAAATAATCTTACCATCTAAATTTCTTGTTTATATTTAAATACAAGTTTTTCAAGGTCATACATCTATAATCTGTGATATATGTAGTAGGAAGAGTATAATCCTCATTAACTTAATAGTTCGTTAATTAATAATATGATAAAGTAATATGACTAAATACTATAATTTTATAAAACTCGGGGTTGAAAAAAGAGAAATATAGTGTAAATTGTCCAAAATGGGACATTAATGTTAAAAGGGTACGCCTCATAAAATTTGATCTATAGATTAAAAATCAGTATATTGTGAACAAACGTGTTGTTACTATCGATGGAACGAGAAAACAAAATTTCAAGGATGGGAGGGTCATGTATTCTCAAGTTTGATGGGCATAATATGATAGTTTAATACTATATTTTCCACTGTCTGTTACATCTTTAATAGCCTCCATGACTTTCTCTAAATGAAAATGGTAACTCTCTAGTCCCTTAACCGTTATCAATGAAGGAAAGATCGAGTGCTGAGTATTTTGTTGCCTATATTGTTTTCAAGGAGGAGTTTTCATGGTAGATATAAACAATAGTCGTATACGATACATAGATCTGAACACTAGAGTTAAAAGGTTGTTATCTCGACTTTCCACAAAATTGACATTCTTCCAAGTTATTATCATTTTTTAAGAAAATCATGCAGTTCTCAATGCATACATCAATAATTTCTCATGGCAACCTAAGACTTGCAATCGACCTCTATATTTCAGAGTAATTCTCAGCTTAAAGATTATCTATAGTTAAATATTTTTTAAATAGTTCAGCCCATGAATCCATGCAAATCTCATTTAGGTTATGGTCACTTTTAATATTCATCATCTTAGAAGCCAATGACAGCTGAGACTGCTCTTCTTTACATCCATCGTAGATGGGTTGCTTTGCGGTGTCTAACATATTATGCATCTACATTGGGCTCTTCATTAGTATTATCAACAAATGCAGCAATAATATCATGATTGCATCTGTAACCATATAATTAAACTTAATTTTTTGCTGATATACATATCCAAATTGATATTAATCATAATTAGCAAAACTGTTGGACCAAACTTAATAAAACCTTTTGGCTTATTAAGTTGTATTAAATGTGAAAAGAAATAGCCCACTTGGATAAATAAATAAAAATTGCAAAGTCCCACATCGGGAAGCAATGAGGAAAATCTCTCATATAAATAAGAGAAAACATTAGTATAAATTCAAAAAATTTAGAGGGAACCAAGGGACTCAACGCACGCGCCGCCGCCACTGTCGGACCAGTCTTGGGTCTTGGGTCTTGGGGCCACTAAAAGATGTTCTCTTTGGGCCGCGTTTTGGTGTTTTGGCCCAAAAACAAAATGTTCTTAGCTTAAACTCGCAATTAAATGGGTCAACGATTTCTTTCGAGAATCTCGCCCACCATTACGCCACGCAAATTGAATGGTCAAGGATCTCTTGCGAGAATCACGCCCAGCGATTACTCCCTCCGCGCAAATTGCGCCCTCATTTACTTTTGTCTCTTGGCTATAAAAAGAGCCTTTGACCTTCTCATTTCATACACTTCTCACAGACAACAAAAACACAAAAGCATCCTTCAATCCCTCTCGTCTTTCTTCTTCTTCTTTAAGAGTAAGTCCGAGAGTATAGCGCATAATATCGAGTGATGCGATCTTAGTCTCCAAATGGTTATATCATGGGATTCTTTATCTTATAAAACTGCCACACTGCGGGAGATATTTAGAATTAATGAAAGAGATCATCTCGCCTCCATTTCAACACTCTTTTCCTTAATCGGTTTAAGTGTTGTTCTTCACATTGTTCTTCGTAATTTCTGTATTCGAATTTATGCTTCTACAAAAATACCGTAAACATGGAACGTTTATTAGCAAATTCTGAATTGGATCTGAATTGGTCTGACGAGTTCGAGGAGAACGATAGCGGAGAAGACACTGATGAGCGTAGTGAACACTCCTATATGTCAGAAAATGAATCTAAAAATGAATCCGAATAATGTGTTATATGTACTATAATGTTCGTCGCAGAAAGGTTTTTTTTTTTAATTTTGGTTGGAAAATTGAAACTTTTTCATGAAATTTTGGCCCAAATAAAACCGCGAACTGTTAGTGGGCCTCACATTTTGCGACGGATCCCTTGCATTTCCATCGCTCATTCGTTTTATATCTACGACTGCATGTCTTCTCCCTTCTTTCGGATCTTATAACCTTAAATCTCTTCCAATCGATTCCTCTTCTCCGGCGACCGGCGTCTTCAGGGATCTCCAGCGAGCCCTCCTCCTCCTCTCATTCAGTGATTCGACTCCTCCTTCTCCGGTGAGCCCTTCGACTCCTCCTTCCCTTCCGCGAGCCGGCCACTTCCCTTCCTCCTTCCGCGACCCCTCTGACTTCTCCTCCTCCTCCGGTGAGCTCTCGTCCTCCTCTCCCTCCGGAGACTGGCGACTCTTCCTCATCTTCCCACCGGTGAGTCATCTGATTCAAGGTAAAGCATTTTTTTATAAGATTTATACTTTAATCAGGTTGTTAGATTTGTTAGTAATTAGGTTGTTAGATTTGTATTTGAATTAGGATGAATTTAAATTAGTTGTTTGTTGTTACTAAATTGTAAATTTAGGTTGAATAATTTATATTAGTTGTTTGATTTTACTGTTTGTGTTAGTATTTTAGTGTGTGTGTTTGATTTTAGTGTTAGTATATAGATCGATTAGTGTTTGTTTGATTTGTTTTATTTTAACTTTGTTTGTGATCGATCTATTGGTGTTTGTTTGATTTTTTTTATTTTAACTTTGTTTGTAATCGATCGATTATTATATAAATTTGTTTGATTTTTTTTTCTTCTATATATCGATTAGTGTTAGATGTGATAACGATTTTGGATTTTGATAATTTGAAAATTTTATAAAATGTTAGATGTGATATAATGAATTTAGATAATTAGATAAATTTGGAATTTGTTTTGTATACTGAATTTAATTATATTTTTTTCGATTTGTTTTTTCAGATGTCGGGATTTTGAGTTAACGACTACATTCGATTTCTTTCAATGGGTACTGCATCTACTCCTCCCGTTATTGGAACTAGTTCCAATTCTCAGACGGATGTCACGACTTCTGTTGTTCATGCGACCAAGCAGCCTGCCCCCGCACCGGCTGCCCCCTCACCGGCTGACCCCGCGGCTGACCCCGTCCCCATTGATATTGCGATACAGCAGGTTCTCGATAGTCCCGGTCATGATAGTCTACCACGGCTCGATCCAAACCATCCTTCAAGAACTTTATGGTATAATTTATTTTTCTAACTTATTTATGTTTTTGTTTACAATTACAATCATTTCATTTTTAATTTATGATATTTTCTTATTTCAGGTTTGATGATGACAAAGCTGTGGCTGCTCAGATTCGTTCGATCTTTGAAACAGATTTCAAAGATCATCATGCCAATTACACGCAAAACCATGAACATTGTCGTGCAGCTCACAATTATATATTGCGAAATTGTGATTTCGTTCAACCGTTTGAGAGGTATTAATTAGTTGCAGTTATATCTGACTCGTTGTTTAATTACTTTTAAAAAAAATTATTACAGCATATTCGACATGCAGATCCGAGGAGCCTATCCCGGTTTAATTGAAAAAGATTATGAGAAGTACAAAGAACGTGACTTTGCTGGATGGTTATAATACTATGTACGTAAGATATATATATATATGATCTTATCTATACACAAATAGTTTTGACATAATTTGTTAAAATTAATTGTTATTCAAATAATATATATGTAGGTAATGAATGGATGTGCAAACCAGCCCTTACCACTATGGTTGCACGAGGTTGTTCAAGAACCAATTGTGAAGATCACTACTGCCCCCAATGTACTTCACTCGCGGATACACATTTCATACATATAAGCATGGCTCTCGGAGGTCAACCGCAAATTATGGAATCCATGTGTCAGGTGAAAACGACTACTACGGCGTCTTGTAAGAAATTATAGAAGTAACATATCCAGAAATTATCGGTTTGAAATGTATTTTATTCATATGTGATTGGTACGATCCAACAGTCGGTCTAGAGGTCCACGCAAAGAACTTAGAGGTGATCAATGTCAATGAAAACCGACTTTTTCCAAGTTTGAACCCTTCATCATAGCATTGGAAGCAGAACAAGTGCGTTTCATTCCATATCCTCGGATTAAGCAAAGACGTGAGACATGGTTATTGAAGATAAAAGTGAACCCAAGAGGCCGTATAATTGGGTTAGGCATCAATGTGGCTATTCAAAATGAAAGAGTCGGAGAAGTCTCAATCGCATTCAAATCAACAGAAGATATTATACATATCGATCCACAAAACAAAGAAGTAAAAGACATCGTGGATGATTCGAGTGAAGATGCAGCCGGATCTAACGAGTTCGAGGAGAACGATAGTGGAGAAGACACTGATGATCGTAGTGAACACTCTTATATGTCAGAAAATAAATCTGAAAATGAATCCGAATAATGTGTTATATGTACTAGAATGTCTTTTTGTAAATATATCCACGATTTGTGATGGACTTGTGATGGATCCGTCGCAAACCCCTTGCAAATCAAGACTTGCAAGGGATTTGCGACAGATCCATCGCAACTTTTCTAGGGATTTGCGATGGATGCCTTACAAGATACTTGCAATTCCCTACCTATATTACATTCCTAATTTATGACATCGAAAAACACGTGACATGTGTTTTTCGAAAAGATTGCTGATGATTGATTTAGGTGTTTTACCACGTAGTCAATTAACTAAAGTGTACACTACCGCAATCGTAACGATTGTCAATGCAGTACTTTAGGATCGAATTAACATAGACCAAGGTTACATTACAATTCTCACAATTACGAAACTAAGCTAAGACAAGAATATGGTTGGCTTTGGAGAAGTAACGAAAGCAATTATATCGATGTAAATTCCATAAAGGAAAGACGTTAGGTCAAGGGTTTATTCTCGGGAATCCATAGATCACGAATCAGACAACTATTCAGGGAGCAACTAAACACAAGTTTCAAACTCAAACATAAAAGTCTAACCAATCCACTTCTGTGGTATTGATTACTAAATCTAGCAATCTAAAATCCTAACTTCTATTGGCATATAATTCTAGGTCATTATTAATGAGCAGGTTCAATATGTTCACGAATCGCCTTAACATCAACTTCCGCAGGCTAAGGAAAATTTGCTCGCTTAAGTTCTTTCTAGCAACATACGACACTTCTGTGTGATAGATTAAGCCCTAGTTCATAGACTAAGAGGTAAACTTAAGCCTAAGAAATAAACACAACAATAAGCGAAAATCACAAAATATAAATCCCTATCTATATCTAATTCAATGGTTCATGGATCCCCTTGAAACCCTAAACCTAACTATGAGACTACTCATACATGACAATGGAGAAACTCATAATAATAATGGAAGAGATGAAAGAGTTCATAATTCTTCTCAATAGTTGCAGAGATTCTTTTTCTTTCTTACAAAATCAATGACCAAAAATGAGTAGAATAGAGAGCCGTCAAAAGAGAGATAGCCTAAAAAGTGGATGAAAATAAAGTATAAATAGGGTTATGGGCGAATTAGGTCAGAATAAGCTGTTTCCGGGGCAAAACAGTAAAGTCAGAAATTTCCTTTTCTTTCTCGCAGGCTTGCATCGATCGATGCACATGTAGCATCGATCGATTTTGGTTCTTCTGTGCATGCTCTATCGATCGATGCACTCCTTGCAGCGATCGATTCTGGCTCTTCGGAGGGTGTTGCATCGATCGATGCCAATTGTGCATCGGCCGATTTTGGTTCTTCTGGGCATGCTCCATCGATCGATGCACGTCTTGCATCAATCGATTATGGTTCTTCTGATGATGTTGCATCGATCGATGCTAATTGTGCATCGATCAATTTTGGCTCTTCGGGGCATGCTCCATCGATCGATGCACTCTTTACATCGATCGATTCTGCTCTTTTTGTACCGTTCCATGCGTTTTTGCCCACGTAACTCCAATTTATTCCATAAAAGATTTTTTACCTGAGATAACTGAATAAAGGACTAAAAGACTCCAAAAACGGACTTTGACTCGATAAAATACTCCGAAGGAACACCAAAATATGTGCTAGAAAATGATAAAAACCAAGCATATCAATTCCCATAGACTTAGTCTTTTGCTTGTCCTCAAGCAAACAGAAAACTAAGCAAAAAGAAAAGGTTTGAAAAACACGGAGACTCACATTTCCTATAGAACTCTGCAATGACCGTTAACTTAGTAATCCACGTATTACCAAACTAGCTCTAGATCGAACCACCATGTACTTCTCTGCAAGCATCGCAACCTCTCAGATTCAACTTATTATTTCGCGGAATAATCAAAAGCCATCATCGCTGGGTCTCATCAAAGATCATGGTGCCAAAAACCTTCTAGACTCTTTCCCTTTCGATATCGTGACAAGACAACAACACAACATTTGGTACGTTTCCCTCCCCCAGACTTATTCTTTTCTCATTTCTTTCCATAGGGTTAATGGCGGATGGAACGCGAGTATTGATGAATTTTTGCCACCGAATCCCCGGTTCATTTTAGTGCCACCCTTTTATTCTAAGGTGTAGGTGAATAGTGGTATCGCTGGAAATTTTCCTAACCTCGCTTCCGA
The DNA here is from genome assembly GCA_030161315.1 of Eutrema japonicum. Lineage (NCBI taxonomy): Eukaryota > Viridiplantae > Streptophyta > Magnoliopsida > Brassicales > Brassicaceae > Eutrema > Eutrema japonicum. The sequence goes on along the minus strand of BSQW01000010.1, from coordinate 22,913,344 downwards.
CCTTAGTGTGATCATCTCTTTCGAGGTAAAATAATGGGATCGATGGAAATTTTCCTAACCCTTTACCCGAAAGAAAATCATTTCATCTTTTATGCTTTTTATCTTAATTAAGGGAGAGGAGTACCATATTTTAACAGGTTATCTTGTCAGATACGAATGAGGAGTCAAGCTCTGAAGACGCCAATCGCGATGATGAGGTAAAAGTAAGAGCTCAGAAACTATCTCTAGCTCAAGCTTTTGAATTTTCCTAGAAACATGAATGCCTCTGTTTGACTAGTCAGCCTTTAGATTTTTCATTAGTCTGATCCAAAACTAACCCTGCGACAATGGTCACTTAGATGCAAAATTAGTTAAAAATTCAAAGGTCGTGGTCATGATCTCCAACAAGTTTGGACTCAATAAAACAAAATGACTCAAGGAAAACATCAAAATGACTCAAAAGGAAAAACAAAATAAAGAAATAGCATTAGTAACGATAGAGACACTCCCCCAAGACTTACTTCACATCGTCTCGGTGTAAAAATAAATCAAGAAGAAGGCCCAAACAGACTCAAAAAAATATAAAATGAAAGAAAATAAAACGTACGGGTGAGTTGCCTCCCACCAAGTGCTTTTTATAGTCGTTAGCTTGACTGGATAGCGTTTTAATTGTGAGATGGGTCACCTAGGGGAAAGCTTTCGTCCCCATCAATTTTTTCGTCAGCGAGGTATGGTTTTGGACGCTGACCATTAATCACAAACTTGTTTCCTGTAGTGCTTAGCAACACCACAGCTCCGTACGGTCTCACTTCCTTGATTGTGAATGGTCCGGACCATCTCGATCTCAGCTTTCCTGGAAAAAGTTTGAGGCGAGAGTTGAAAAATAATACCTGGTCATTTTCAGCGAAGTTCCTGGGAATGATCTTCCTGTTATGATAGGTCTTGGTTTTCTCCTTGTAAATCTTCGAGCTCTCATAGGCCAAGTGACGAATCTCTTCCAGCTCATGCAGTTGCATCGTCCGTTTTTTAGAGGTAGGTTTTATGTCAAAGTTCAGCAACTTTACAGCCCATGCTGCCTTGTACTCGAGCTCTACAGGAAGGTGGCATGATTTTCCATTAAAAAGATGGAATGGTGTCATGCCCAAAGGTGTTTTGTAGGCAGTCGTGTACGCCCAAAGAGCATCATCCAACTTTGTAGCCCAATCTTTCCTCGTTGTGTTCACGGTCTTCTATAGGATGCCTTTGATCTCTCTGTTTGAAATTTTGACTCCACTCGTTTGTGGGTGGTAAGCAGTGGCTACCTTATGCTTGACTCCATGCTTCTTCAAGAGCTCTTAAAAGACCTTGTTGATGAAATGAGACCCACCATCGCTTATCGACACTCTAGACACACCGAACCTAGGAAATATCACAAATTTAAACATCTTTAATACCACCTTGGCATCATTCGTTGGGCTAGCCAGCGCTTCGACCCATTTAGACACATAGTCGACTTCAACGAGGATGTATTGATTTCCATAAGAGGATGGAAAAAGGCCCATGAAATCAATACCCCACACATAGAACACTTCAACCTCCAAGATGAAATTTTGTGGCATCTCATTCCTCTTACTAATATTTCCCTGCCTGTGAAATTAATCGCATTTGGAGATGAAAGCATGTGCATCGAGAAACATTGTTGGCCACCAGAAACTGGCTCGCAGAGCCTTGGACACCGTCTTGAATGTGGCAAAGTGTCCAGCGTATTTTGAACTATGACAATGGAAAAGAATGCCAGGGATTTATTCCTCCGAAACACATCTCCGAAAGACACCATCGGAGCACTGCTTATATAAGTATGGCTCGTCCCAAAAATAACGTCTGATGTCTCTCAAGAACTTCTTCTTTTTGTTCCCAACAAAGTCACTTGGTTCCTTCTCTGTAGCGAGGTAGTTTGCTATCTTACCAAACCAAAGAATTTCAGATAGCTCGGTGTGGTGTGCATAAGTGAAGTAGTTGTTGCACCCAATATCGATCGCGTACACGTTCTCCTCAGGTAGGCTCTCGTCTAAGGGAGTTTCTTCAACTACACGTAGTCTAGATAAATGGTCTGCAACACCATTCTCGATTTCCTTCTTGTCTTTAATCTCAAGATCAAATTCTTGTAGCAGAAGAATCCAACGCAAAAGCCTAGGTTTGGCATCCTTCTTTGTAAGTAGGTACCTCACAAGATAACCTTAGACCCCACAAGATAAGATCTGAACTTCTCAAAAGTGAACATAATAGCAAAGAGTTCTTTCTCGGTTGTAGCGTACTTGCACTGCGCATCATCAAGAGTTCTGCTGGCGTAGTAGATAACATGAAGTTTCATTTCCCTTCGCTGTCCCAAAACAGCTCCTACAGTAAAATCGCTAGCATCAGTCATCACTTCGAAAGGTAAGTCTCAGTCTGGTGGTTGGACAACTGGCGCGCTGACAAGTTCTCCCTTTATGGTGTGAAAGGCCTCTAGACAGTCGCTGTAAAAATGGAACCTCACCTCCTTGCATAACAAACGTGTCAAGCGTCTAGCGATTTTGGAGAAATCTTTGATGAACCTCCTGTAGAATCCAACATGTCCCAGAAAGCTTCTAATCCCCTTGACATAATCTGGCGACTGTAGACTAGTCATCACCTCGATCTTTGCCTTGTCCACTTCGATACCCTGCTCTGAAATACGATGACCCATGACTATCCCATCTTTGACCATAAAGTGGTACTTCTCCCAATTCAACACCAGATGCTTTTCCTCGCAGCGTTGTAGTACCCTACATAAATTAGAAAGACAGACAGAAAAGTAGGATCCATACACAGAGAAATCGTCCATGAAAACCTCCATTATGTCCTCAATTAAGTCGGTGAAAATCGACATCATGCATCGCTGGAAAGTGGCTGGGGAATTGCATAAACCGAATGGCATTCTGCGATAGGCAAAGGTGCCATAGGGACATGTGAATGTGGTCTTCTCCTGGTCATCTGGGTGGTTAGTGATCTGAAAGAAACCAGAATACCCATCTAGGAAACAGTAGTATGGGTAGTTAGCCAATCTCTCAAGCATCTGATCAATAAAAGGTAACGGAAAATGATCCTTACGAATAGCAACACTCAATCTCCTATAGTCAATACAAATCATATGCCCTGTAACAGTTCTAGTTGGTATCAACTCATTTTTCTCATTTTCAACAACTATCACACAGCCTTTCTTTGGCACAACATGGACTGGGCTCACCCAAGTACTATCAGAGATAGCGTATATGATGCCCGCCTATAGAAGTTTCATTATCTATTTCTTTACAACATCTTTTAGATTCGGGTTTAACCGTCTTTGATGTTCTATTGAAGTCATTGATTCATCCTCTAGATGTATTCTATGCATGCAAAGGTTAGGTGAAATTCATGTGCGGTCATATAGTGAGTATTCTAAAGCTCTACGATAATTTCTAAGCTCACATAGAAGCAAAGCGGTTTCCATATTGTTCAACTCAGCATTGATGATCACAGGGTAAGTGGAGTTAGGGTCAAGAAATGCGTACCTTAGCCCAATTGAGAGTGTTTTGAGTTCGATTTTTGGGGCCTTCAGCTCGCTCCACGGGTCAGCAGGAGGCGCAAGAAGACTTGCTGTTGGAAGCGTCTCTGCGGCTCCATCTAAATTGATGTACTCGACCATCTTCTCCATTGTCTGGCTGGAGTTTAGCATCTTAGCATAGCCGGTGTCATCATCACTCATAAACCCATGCTCATTCTCTACCTTTGTCAAAACGGTCTCCAACGGGTCATCGACTAGAATCTCTTCAATCACTTCGTCAGAGACTTTTAGTGAGTCATCTATCGAGAATGTATGTCCGTCTAACATAGGCTTCTTCAGCATCTTATCCATCTCAAATTTCATGACAATATCTCCCAGGTGGAGATCTATTCGCATGTTCCTCACGTCTATGATGGCTCCTGCTGTACACAAGAAGGGTCTTCCCAAAATGAGAGGATCCTTTGGTTCTTCATCCAGCTCTAGCACCACAAAATCTGCGGGAACAAATGCATTGTCAATTCGCACATGTAGATCCTCAAGAACACCAACATGGAGCTTTACAGAATGATCGACAAAAACTAGAGAGATCTAAGTTTGCTTGAACTTTGTGAAACCGAGTCGCTTAGCTACAGATTATGGCATTAGGTTGAAGCTAGACCCAATATCACATAGAGAGCAAGCAAAAATCATTGCTCCGATCGGCACGGAGAGAATGAACTTTTCTGGGTCGCCTAGCTTCTTTGGCATCTTGTTTTGGATAACAGCATTTAAATCTTTAGAGACCATCATGACATTGTCTTCGGTAGACATCTTACTTGTCACTAAGCTCTTCATATATTTCTTCAATGAAGGTATCATTTGGATTGCATCAACAAGAGGAAGTTTCACCACAAGATCATTTAGCATTTCGTTACACTTGGCCTCTTCTAGGTCTTTACGCGACTTCTTTGACCGAGTAGGGTAAGGGATCCTTGGGGTGTAGACGCGTGTAGGTGGTAGCACCTGGGGCTCATCTGTAGCGTCTGTGCTCGCGGAAGCTTTCTCTTTTTCGGCTATCCCCTTATCAACATCTCCTAGCCCAATGGTGACATCATCATCTTCACTTCTTTGCGATCGGTTCCAACTCATTCCCGCTTCTGAGGGTAATGGCATTGGCAAACTCATTTCTTGGATTCTGCTCTACCTTCCCGGGAAGAGTTCCTTGGGGTCTCTTGATTGCTTCGGCAGTTTGAGCAACCTGAGTATCCAGTTTCTTCGCTTGAGTGCACACAACTTCATATTTGGTGTTGAGATTGTTGTACATGTTATAAACCTTGACGTTGATATCCTTAGCAGATTTTTGTTGATTGAGCAGGAGTTGTTGCATTAGAACCTTAAGCTCGTCATGAGATTCTTTCGCGGTGCTTGCAGGAGCTTGGAATGGGGCAAGTTTTGTCGTTTGGAAAGAGCTGAACGGTTGTTTCTGCTAGAACCCACTCTAGAACCTGTTCTGGCCCTGAAAACCTTGAGAGAATCATGAGACGCCTGCGTTTTGCACAAACGTTTTTCCTTGGGGGTATTGAACTTGCTGGGGTTAGACATGATCCTGGGGATTCTCGACATTGGTGCTTCTGTAAGACAGGTTCAGATGGTTCTTGTAATTCTGGTTGGACCCTCTGTTCTGCATGTACCCTTGTCCACTAACGTAGTTCACCTCTTGTTGCTCTATGGTCTCGTCTTCAGCTAATCCTTGACAGAAAATTTCATCTCCTATATCCTCGGAAGACTGCACGCTTCTCTTATTTCCCTTCAGTAGTAAGTTCACTTTCGCAGTCAGGTCGTCAATCTTCTGCGAATCCACGCCATTGACAAGTTTGGTTATGTCGTACTCAGGGCATCGATTTCTGGAATTTGAAGCCAAGTTCTCTATCAGCTGGTACGCCCCTTCCTTAGTCTTAGTCATGAAATCTCCATTGCTCGCAGCTTTAAGAGCGTTCTTGTAGTCCCAATCAACTCCATCGTAGAAGATGCTTAGTATCTTCTCATCCGAGTACCCATGGTGAGGGCACTCTCTGCGGTATTCTCTGAACCTCTCCCATGCTTCGCAAAAAGATTCTCATGCGTGCTGTTGAAAGGTGGTGATTTTATTTCGCAGCGAAGCCATGTTAGACTTGGTGTAAAAGTGATCCAAGAAAGTAGCTCTGCATTCTTCCCATGTAGTCAACGACCTAGGTGGAAGTGACTTGAGCCATCTTAGCGTCTTGTCCGCCAAAGAGAAATTGAAGAGTTTGCACTTAAGATAATCGGGCGGTACCCCATTCGACTTGGTGGTGCTGCAAATTTCTTCGAAATTTTTGATATGGTCCATAGGATGCTCTGTAGGTATGCCATGAAACATGTGCTGCCTCACCAATGTGATCATCTGAAGTTTGATCTCATAATCTTGCCTCGTAATGGCCGGTGGGGGGATAGCAGCTCTGTTCTGGTATAATGCATGAGGTGTGTCCAAGTCCCCAATGCCAGGTTGTTGTTGCTGCTAATATTGTTGCTGTTGTAGCTGCTACAACTGCTGCACTTGTTGTTGTAGCCTCTGCAGTTCGGCAGCAGCAGCATTTTGTTGGTCGTCGTTATGATCGCCCATGATGACAGGAATTGTCCTCGCTCTCTGATTCGTTCTTCGTTGCTGAGCTCGCAAAGGTTTTCGGAGCTCCTGCTTCTGGTAATTCTATTAAGCTTTTCCGTCAGTCACCTGAAACGCACAAGTGATCAAGGTAAAAGTGTTAGTAAATCTTAGACTAAATTCCAAATTCAGAATTGAAGGTAACGCTATTGATCCCCGGCAACGGCGCCAAATTGATTTAGGTGTTTTACCACGTAGTCAATTAACTAAATTGTACACTACCGCAATCGTAACAGTTGTCAATTTAGTACTTTAGGATAGAATCCACAAAGACCAAGGTTACACTACAATTCTCAAAATTATGAAACTAAGCTAAGACAAGAATATGGTTGGTTTTGGAGAAGTAACGAAAGCAATTATATCGATGTAAATTTAATAAAGGAAAGACGTTAGGTCAATGGTTTATTCTCGGGAATCCAGAGATCATGAATCAGACAACTATTTAGGGAGAAACTAATACGGATTGATAACCTCTTAAGCAAAAGCATTTGGATACTTGTGATCATGAATCAGACAACTATTTTGTGATTAAGTATCCAAATTAAAACAAGTGAAACAACTTAAACAAGATGTAAATAAATAAGCAAAAGCGGATTCAAAGATGGGATTATGGATATAAGATAACCCAAGCTCAATTCATGATGTTCATTTACTCAAGCAAGCTAATCCCTATGCATAAGACCCTTAACTTGACTAATTCTCTTTCAAGCAATTAATCACTATGCTAATCACCTAATCCATTAAAAAACTCTCATTTGTGGATCATTGATTAGCAAGCATTAAGTTTAAATCAACAAGATCAACCAAAAATACACCCTAGACAACTATTATCATAGGCTAGGAGTGTAAATCTCGTGTTTAATTCATCAAGGCATTTCATCAAACACTTGGTGTGCATGAAATGCCTTATGATCTAAACCTACTTTTTCAAACTAGATTTAGCCTTAAGAACACTAAACAAGAAAGGATATAAGAAGATCTAACCCTAAACACCATGAATCGAGCCTTTGATCATCCTAATCTACCCCTTCTCTAAACCCTATAAGACTACTCAAGACCCATTAGGAACCAACCAAAATCGATGGGGATAGAGGTTGAATCCATGGATGAATGTTGAATAATCAAGATAGAAAGAAGATATATGGAAGAGATTTATAGAAATCAACACTAGATTGCATAAAACAAAGGATCCTTCTTACCAATCTCAAGTTCTCTCTCAAAGGTGAGGGTTTTAGACTTAAGAAAAAGCATAAAAAATGAAATTAGGTTTAGATTGTCTTTAAATAAGAAAGTGGGCGGCCGGGTCAACCCGGAACAAACCGGGTATTGACCCGGTCGGATCTTGGGTCACACTTTCCATACCGGCCAAAATGGAGCCGGTACACGGGGACGGTATGGAATGTCTTCGTCGAAGGGATGATGCCGGCCAAGATAGAGACGGTACACGGAGCCGGCAATATTCCTTCTTGAGGGAAAGTTCCATGCCGGGTGAGGGAAGCTTCTTGGCGTCGGGCCGGTAGATGCAATCATCAAAGAAGATTGAGGAAGGTTTGAGGAGGAATACCGGGCCAATCAAAGCCGGTACATAGGGCCGGTAAATCTCCTGCCTGAGGGAAAATCCCATGCCGGGTGAGGGAAGCTATCGTGTGCCAGGCCGGTGTTGAGGGAAAACTCTGAGGGAGAAAATGCTTGGCGCCAGGGGAAATGGGGTCGGGACGTGCAGCCGGCAAAGTTCCTGTCTCGGCTAAAATCGCATACCGGCCAAGAGGATTTCTTCATGCCGGGCCGGTATTGAGGGCAATTATTGAGGAGAAATATTTGGCACCGAGGGAAATGAGTCCGGGACGTGCAGCCGGCAAAGTTCCTGTCTCGGCTAAAATCGCATACCGGCAAGAGGATTTCTTCATGCCGGGCCGGTATTTAGGGAAATTATTGAGGAGAAATATTTGACGCCGAGGGAAATGAGTCCGGGACGTGCAGCCGGCAAAGTTCCTGTCTCGGCTAAATTCGCATACCGGCCAAGAGGATTTCTTCATGTCGGGTCGGTATTGAGGGAAATTATTGAGGAGAAATATTTGCTTGGCGCCGAGGGAAATGAAGCCGGTACTCATGACCGGTGTAGGATTTTTCCGAGCTTTTATGCTTCTAACCGTTGCTTGAAGATCCCGAGCTAAGTGCGAACTCCTCCAAAGTGTCCGAAAGCCTCTAAAGTACCTAGAAAGGACTCCAAAACATGTAAGCCTCTCTAGGACATAGCATGAAAGCTCTAAACTCTAAATGGGACAAAACCAATAAGAAATGTTATGAAACTATATGTGTATGAGATAAAATCTAAGCTAAATGAATGCATAGAAGAGACAAAATATGGGAATATCAAAACACCAAAACATGTGTTAGAAAACGATAAAAACCAAGCATATCAATGATCAAGACTCTGATGAGATTATAAACCCTAAACTAGACATCATAAATTTTATTGCGGTCATAAATTTCATTGCGATAATGTTTTTTTTTTTAAATATCTCCACGACTTGCGATGGATCTGTCGCAAATCCCTTGCAAATCAATAATTGCGAGGGAATTGCGACGGATCCATCGCAATCCATTGCAAACTTTCTAGGGATTTGCGATGGATCTTTTGCAAATCCCTTGCAAATCAAGAATTGCGATGGATCCCTTACAAGATACTTGCAATTCCCTAGCAATATTACATTCCTTATTTCCGACATCGAAAAAGACGTGACATGTGTTTATCGGTGATAAAAGTGAATCTCAAAAGCCGTATTTCTAAATTTATTTGATGATGTAGCGACGCACCACCAAATATTTGGAGAAGTCTCCGTATGATAAAATGAACGTAAGATATCCTTATATGTTGTTTATGTTAATATATAGAGAAGTTTAATTCTCTTCTTAAATGACTCGTCGTAGTATCAGAATCAAATTATTTTTGAAAACATTGATGACGATGAAGACTATGATGAGATTATAAACCCTAAACTAGACATCATAAATATCCTTGCGATAATAAAACCTAAACCCTAAACCCTAAACCCTAAATTTGGCATCACAAATTTACAAATGATTTCCGACGGCTCCCTCGAAAATCCATCGCAATTTTTAATTTGCGAGGGAGTTGCGACGGATCCATCACAAATCCCTTGCAAATCAAGAATTGCGAGGGATTTACGATGGATCCCTTGCAAGATACTTGCCATTCCCTAGAAATATTACATTCCTAATTTCCGACATAAAAAAGACGTGACACGTGTTTATCGGTGATAAAAGTCAATCTCAAAAGCTATATTTCTAAAGTTATTTGATGATGAGGCGACACACCACCAAATATTTGGAGAAGTTTCCGTATGATAAAATGAACGTAAGATATCCTTATATCTTTTTATATTAATATATAGAAAAGTTTAAGACTCTTCTTAAATGACTCGGTCGTAGTATCAGAATCAGATTATTTTTGAAAAGATTGCTGATGATCATACTCTGATGAGATTATAAACCCTAAACTAGACATCATAAATTTCATTGCGATAATAAAACCTAAAACCTAAACCCTAAACCCTAAATCCTAAACCCTAAATATGGCATCATAAATTTGCAAGGGATTTGCGATGGCTCCCTCCCTCGCAAATCCATCACAATTGTTAATTTGCGAGGGAATTGTGAGGGAGCGGTCGCAAATCCATCACTTAATTTAGTATGGATTTGCGACGGCTCCGTCTCAATTCCGTCGCAAAAATAATTTTTTTGAATTTTGGTCGGACATTTGAAAATATACTTGAAATTTTGGCCCGAATTAAGCCGCGAATTGTTAGTGGACCTCACATTTTGAGATGGATTTGCGACAGATCCCTTGCATTTCCGCAAATCCATCTCTCATTCGTTTTATATTTGTGACTGCATGTCTTCTTCCTTCTTTCAGATCTTATAACCTCAAATCTCTTCCAATCGATTCTTCTTCTTCGGCAACCGGCGCCTTCAGGAAAATCCGGCGAGCCCTCCTCCTCAGGCGAGCCCTTCGACTCCTCCTTCACTTCCTCCTTCCCTTCCTCCTTCCGCGACCCCTCTGACTTCTCCTCCTCCTTCGGCGAGCTCTCATCCTCTTCTTTCTCCGGCGACTCTTCCTCCTCTTCCCACCGGCGAGTCATCCGATTCAAGGTAAAAGTATTTTTTTAAAGATTTATACTTTAATTAGGTTGTTAGATTTGTTAGTAATTAGGTTGTTAGATTTGTATTTGAATTAGGATGAATTTAGATTAGTTGTTTGTTGTTAGTAAATTGTAAATTTAGGTTGAAGAATTTAGATTAGTTGTTTGTTTTATTGTTTGTGTTAGTATTTTAGTGTTTGTGTTTGATTTTAGTGTTAGTATATAGATCAATTAGTGTTTGTTTGATTTTAACTTTGTTTGTGATCGATCGATTATTATATAAATTTGTTTGATTTTTTTTCTTCTATAGATCAATTGGTGTTAGATGTGCTAACGATTTTGGATTTTGATAATTAGAGAATTTTATAAAATGTTAGATGTGATATAATGAATTTAGATGATTAGATAAATTTGGATTTTTGTAATTTGTAAATTATAATATAATTATACTAAATTTAATTATCTTTTTTCAGTTTTGTTTTTAGATGTCGAAATTTCGAGTTAACGACTACACTTGATTTCTTTCGATGGATATTACATCTACTCCTCTCGTTATTGGAACTAGTTCCAATTCTCAGACGGAGGTCACGGTTTATGTTGTTCATGCGACCGAGCAGCCTGCCACCGCACCGACTGCCCCCTCACCGGCTGACACCGCGGCTTACCCTGTCCCCATTGATATTGCGATACAGTAGGTTCTCGATAGTTCCGGTCATGATAGTTTACCACGGCTCGATCTAAATCGTCTTCCTAAAACTTTATGGTATAATTTATTTTTCTAACTTATTTATGTTTTTGTTTACAATTACAATCATTTCCTTTTTAATTTACGATATTTTCTTATTTCAGGTTTGATGATGATGGAATTGTGGCTGCTCAGATCCATTCGATCTTTGAAACAGATTTCAAAGATCGTCATGCCAATTACACGAAAACACCGGACAATATCATTGAACGGTGGTATAAAACGTTTGCTGTAAATTATCTAAATTTTATCAAATTTAATTTTTTATTATTTAATATTATTTTCTATGAATTTAACTTCTTCTTCTTTTATAGCAATCGTTTCATTGGAATTTTACGATTAATGTCGAGGTCTGCAAATAATTCGTGAAGAAGTTGAAGTCTCGCATGTGCGGCCAGGTTGGACTGTGGAAAGAAAAGTGGAAGATTAATAGCAATGAGTCGAAGCCTAGGTGGATTGATCTGATTGCTTGGGACAGTCTTGTTCGATATTGGTTGGATCCAGTGAGCGAGAAGAAGAGTGCCAATAGTCCCAAGGCCCGATACTCCGATCCTGATGGTTACGGGCCTTCTAAGCATCGTTCCGGCCATACCTCGTTTAAAGCACGGGGCCGAAAGATAGTAAGTTTTTTCTTTCTCTATTTAAATCTTTCATTTGTAATTTAATTTAACCCTTTGATTTTATGATTTTTTTTATAGGCGGCAAAGACCGGAGCATTAGTTCTTGATATGATAATGGACGTGAAGGCGTCGGATGAGGTTCAAGAAGACGCAATGGTCATCCCAACAGGTCCTATCACCCGGTCTAAGGCACGGAAGCTAGCTGGAGCGGTGCGGAGCTTACTTACGGATTTCCGGATCGAGGAGGATCAACTTATGCACCCGGTCCTCACCTCATTATCTTCGAATTCTTCTTGAGGTTTGGCCGTTTGTGTAAGTCATGTTGTACTCTTTTTCCTGTAAACGGTTTTATCCCAATGGGTTTTCCGTATAGAGGTTTTAACGAGGCAACCGGCTTACACCGTCTAACGGTCCGATCTCTTGCGAATTCTGCGGGGGGGGGGGGAATTTTTCCGAGGGATTTTCCGAGGGACTCGACCGAGGGACTTTCGATACTTCCGAGGGAGATTTTCGGTGGAATTCAAAAAGACATTCAAACTTGTTTTTAATTGTTGTTGTAATTTCCAAGGTCTTTCTCTCATTTTCGAGATTGACATTTCACTTCTCTCTTTGCTTTCTCTTTATCTTCTCTTCTCCCTCATTGTCAAAAATACAATCATCTTTTTATCAAAATAATTTCAGAGTTTTACTCTTGTTTTCTCTCGATTTTCTTTGAAGTTTCTTCATCGAATTTCTTTTGGTTTATCGAGTGTATTCCGCAACACTTCGACGCAGCCATCGATCCGATTGTTGTGAGTGTTCTTGATGTAAGATCCAAAGGGGAATCTCACGGAAGTTGCCGGATGGGACGAAGTGACTGGCCGAGGGGCGCTCTTCACTAAGCCGAGGGATGATCGAAGATGGTTGATGGAATCAAGACAACTGGCCGAGGGGCTCTCCTTGTCTAGATCGATGGATGAAGGGATGAACGAGTGAAAGATGGATCGAAGTGACGCCACACAGTTGATGGGAAGACTGTGATAAGTCGATAACGAACTCAAGAGCAAAGGGGGATCCACGCAAAGCTCAAGAACTCCAGCGGCGGCCGCTATAAAGAAGAAAGTTCTCTCTTTATTGATTAGGGTAAAAATTCTTTCGAACTACAATGTCGCAAAGGAGCTTTAAAACAGCTCATCGACTTAACCTCCAAGGGCCGAAATTAAATGCAAAAAACCTTACAAAAAGAGAAATAAAATATTGCGGAAATAAACTAAAAGTGGCCGCTAATCCTAAGGCATAAATACGCAAATAAGCTAAATAAGGAAACCTGCAAAATAAGGGAAGTATGTGAGTTTGAATAATCGTAAATTAAACACTCACCTTGCTTGTCGTTTTGGCCTTGTGACTTAGGCGTTTTCAGCCGAAATCGTGAAGATCACGCATGGGCCATATTGGGCCTTTAAGAGGGGCCATTCGTTTGTTAGGTCAGGCCACTTGATCATTGTTGTAGCTGGGCCGTTGGTGAGGAGTTCTTCATGTCTGTGCGGTCCTTCAAGCCTCCCCGTATCGTCGTCCGTTTGTTGGAGCCATCGCATGGCTAAGTCCATCGCGAGTTGATTGAGGACGGGTTGTTCGTGATCAAGGGCGAGATGGCCAATGTCGTTGGTGATGTCCTCGAAGCTGCTTCGGTTGATAAGAACCTCCATTCCCTTTTGTATCTATTCTCGTAGTTTCCTCGTTCCCGATCTAGTACGCGGAGGATGTCTCATGACCGGAAATGGGTTTGTATCGTCTGGGTCATGCTTGGTTGGGTCGATGTCCTCATCAGTTCTTCTCGTGATTATGGGCATAAGGATTTTCGGGATTATCTCCCATGCCTTATCATCCTTCTCCTCGGATTCTCCTAACATCGAAGCCACCCCCTTGTTTCATTGTGTTCATTGTCGATTGGGCCTAAGGAATTTCGAGTTCATCACTCACGCCTTAGCATCTCTCTTCGTGAATTTCTTGAAGTCGAGGCTTATCCCATCTCCACCGTACCATGAGCAAGCCGGTCCTTAGTCGATTCGAATCAAGTGGTATCAGAGCCACTTGCTCTCAAAATCGGTGAGATCTATCCTTTTCTAACTCTTCATCTTCTTTTGATTTTTTTGGTTTTTATTTTTTGCGATTTTAATTTTTTTTTTGTTTTGCTTAACTAAATTAAATCTTATCAAAATATATATATATATATATATATATATATATAAATATGTAGTTTAGAATTAATATTATAATTTTTAAAATTCAAATCAACAAAAAAAAACAAACGTTTTTGTGAATTTTCGAAAACTTGTAATTTTTTGTGATTTTCTGAATTTTTGCATACACTAAAGAGTTTGTTTGATTTTGTGCGAGGAAATAAATGTCTGAGGAGAGTGAGACCGCTACTTCAGGATCAAGGAGAGAACGAGATGCTGCAATGAACTAAAAAGTGGACGCTATCACTCAATCGCTAAACGAGATGAGAGATCGTATGGCCGCGCTTGAGGTCCGGAAGCCACGAAGGGAAGAAAGAAACCAAAGCGACGATCAAAGGGCTAATAGGGCCGAGGATGTGAAATCCGAATAGAGCTTGGGACGAGGAAGTTGTCATGCGCCGGCTAGACCGAGGAGAAACCGATCGCGATAATACGAGCTGGAGGACAATCCGTTCTACGATCGAGGAAACTCATCCGAGGGAAACCGAGATAGACATCCACCAGCCCGAAGACGGAACGACAATGATCTTGGTGGAATGAAGCTTTGTATTCCCCCGTTCTACGACAAGAACGACCCGGACGCTTTCCTCGAATGGGAAAAGAAAATCGAATTGGTTTTCGATTGCCAAAATTTCACCGAACATAAAAAAATCAGGTTAGCCACCACCGAATTCCATGAATATGCTATTGACTGGTGGGATCAAATTGTGACAAACAGGAGACGTAATGGAGAGAATCCCGTAGATACATGGACAGAAATGATCATGTTAATGCGAAGACGTTTCGTACCACTCCATTACCATCGAGAACTTCACCAACGGTTGAGACGATTAAGCCAAGGAAGTAAAGGCGTGGAAGACTACTTCCAAGAGATCGAAAAACTCATGCTTAAGGCTGACGTAGATGAGCCAAGTGATGCCACAATGGCAAGGATCTTAGCCGGCATGAACCGCGACTTACAAGACCGCATGGAGATGCAATCTTACGCAACCGTGGAATAAATGTTACACAAAACTGTTTTAGTGGAGCAGCAGCTCAAAAGGAAAGGCGTCTCACGCCAACCATATGCTTCTAGCTCAAAACCGAGCTACACCAAAGGAGAAAAACCGAGTTACCCTCCCCGGACCGATTTTAAACCTAAGACGGACTATAAGCCGAGTTCGTCCGGTCATGACTACAAGGGTAAGGTTGATTCTAATCCTATGCGTAATCGTGATATTGAATGTTTTAAGTACAGAGGCAAAGGACATTATGCGAGCAAATGCCCAAATCCCCGAGCCATGATGATGTTAGCCAACAGCGAAATCGTGACCGACGAGGAAGAAGAAAATGAAACCGCACCAATCTTTGACG
Source organism: Eutrema japonicum (assembly GCA_030161315.1). NCBI lineage: Eukaryota > Viridiplantae > Streptophyta > Magnoliopsida > Brassicales > Brassicaceae > Eutrema > Eutrema japonicum. The sequence goes on along the minus strand of BSQW01000010.1, from coordinate 22,898,065 downwards.
ATTATGAGGAACATGCGGTTGATGGAGAGCTATTAGTAGCTAGACGTGTTCTTCTTGCCCAGGAACCGGTCGTTGAGAATGAACAACGAGAGAACCTCTTCCATACTCGTTGCATGGTCAAAAGCAAGGTATGTAGCCTTATAATTGACGGTGGAAGTTGTACTAACGTTGCTAGCACTACTTTAGTGGATAAGCTAGGTATAGATACCAGAAAGCATCCACGGCCTTATAACCTTAGGTGGTTGAACAATCAAAGACAGTTAAAAGTTAACCGACAAATTTCGGTTCCTTTGACGATAGGTCGATACGAGGAGTAAATCGTGTGCGATGTCTTACCTATGGAGGCTGGTCATATCCTACTTGGAAGACCGTGGCAATACGACCGTAGAGCCATCCATGACGGGTTTACAAACAAGCACTCCTTTGAACATCAAGGTCGAAAGATCACCCTTGCACCATTATCTCCACACGAGGTATTTCTCGATCAACTTAAACTTGAACAAAACCAAGGCAAAGGCAAGGTAAGCGATCCCTCAACCTTTACTTATGTTAAAACCGAGAGTGTTGCTTCAAAGACATGTGAGAGAATACCCGTGAATGAATCTCTATTTATTAAACCGAGTGAACTTAAACATGCTCTTATTTCTCGGCAATGTTTTGTTTTACTAGTTTTTAGGGATGCTTTTACAAGCATGACTAACCCTGAGCCGGACATTCCAAGTAGCATCTCCTCTTTTTCAGGTATATTCAGATGTTTTCCCGGAAGATGGTCCAAGTGGTTTGCCACCACTCTGCGGTATCGAACATCAAATTGATTTTGTCCCCGGAGCTATACTTCCGAACCGGCCGGCTTATCACACTAATCATATGGAAACTAAGGAATTACAACGCCAAGTTGATGAGCTTATGGCAAAAGGACACATACGGGAGAGTATGAGCCCATGCGCCGTGCCCGTGTTACTCGTGCCCAAGAAAGACGGCACTTGGCGGATGTGCGTCGATTGTCAAGCGATAAACAATATTACGGTAAAGTATCGTCATCCGATCCCGAGGTTAGACTATATGTTAGATGAGCTTTATGGATCTAGCGTGTTTATGAAAATTGATTTGAAAAGTGGTTATCACCAAATCCGGATGAAAGCAGGTGATGAGTGGAAAACCGCTATCAAAACTAAACACGGCTTATATGAATGGCTTGTTATACCGTTTGGTTTAACCAATGCACCTAGCACATTTATGCGTTTGATGAACCACGTTCTTAGGTCTTATATTGGCGTCTTTGTAGTTTTGTACTTTGACGATATCCTGATTTATAGTAAGAACCTAGACGATCATGTGGAACATTTGAGATTGGTGTTAGACGTGCTTAGGAAGGAACGTTTATTTGGTAATTTAAAGAAATGCTCTTTTTCAGATAACGTTGTCTTTTTAGGTTTTGTGGTAAGTTCTCAGGGCATACAGGTGGACGAGAACAAGATCAAGACAATCCGAGATTGGCCGAGCCCTAAGACCGTTGGCAAGGACTGAAGCTTTCACGGTGTAGCTGGATTTTATCGACGATTCGTTCGTGACTTCAGCGCTGTTGCCGCGCCACTAACCGAAGTTATTAAGAAGGACATGGGATATCGTTGGGAACAAGCACAAGAGGACGCTTTCCAACTGCTAAAAAATAAACTCACTCACGCACCTCTTCTTGTTTTACCTGATTTTATGAAAGCTTGTGAAATCGAATGTGACGCTTATGGTATTGGTATAGGTGTTGTGCTTATGCAAGAGAAGAAACCGGTAGCATTCTTCAGTGAGAAACTCGGAGGAGCAACACTTAACTATCCGACATACGACAAGGAACTTTATGCCTTAGTCCGAGCTCTCCAAACGTGGCAACATTACCTAAGGCCGAAGGAGTTCATTATCCACACGGATAATCAATCCCTCAAACATTTGAAGAGCCAACAAAAGTTGAACAAGAGCCACGCACGTTGGGTTGAATTTATCGAAACATTTCCGTACGTAATCCAATACAAGCAAGGTAAAGAAAACGTGGTCGCCGATGCGTTGTCTCGGAGGTACAATTTGATTTCTACTCTTGATTCCAAGATACTTGGGTTTGAGATGATCAAGGAAGCTTATACCTCAGATTCTGATTTCCAGGAAGTCTTTCTGTCTTGTGAAAAATTCGCTTTTGGAAAATATTTTAGAAGCGACGGTTTCTTGTTTTACGAGAACCGTCTTTGTATTCTTAACTCCTCTTTGCGAGATCTTCTTATTAGGGAAGCACACGGCGGTGGGCTCATGGGACATTTTGGCGTAGTCAAGACCCTTCACATCGTGCAAGATCATTTCTTCTGGCCGCACATGAAACTTGACGTAGAAAGAATTTGCAACCGATGCACGACATGTAAGTACGCCAAGTCCAAACGCCAAAATCAAGGTATGTATTCTCCATTACCCATTCCTAGTGCACCTTGGACCGATATATCCATGGACTTTGTTTTAGGTTTGCCTAGGACTAGGAAAGGTAATGATTCGATTTTTGTTGTAGTCGATAAATTCTCTAAAATGGCGCATTTTATTCCTTGTCATAAGACCGATGATGGATCGAACATAGCTGATTTATTCTTTAGGAAAGTTGTTCGTTTGCATGGGATGCCTAGAACCATAGTTTCGGATAGAGATACAAAGTTTCTAAGTTATTTTTGGAAGACCCTTTGGGCTAAACTAGGAACTAAGCTTTGTTTCTCTGAGACTTGTCACCCGCAAAACGATGGTCTAACCAAGGTGATCAATAGGACCTTAGGAACTCTTTGGCGAACGGTTATTAAAAAGAATCTTAAGTCGTGGGAAGATTGTTTACCCCATGTAGAATTTGCTTATAATCATGCACAACATTCTACTACTTTGCTTTCACCTTTTCAACACGTTTATGGTTTTAATCCGCTTACTCCTCTCGATTTAACTCCTTTACCTTTGAGTGAACATGTAAGTTTGGATGGAAAGAAAAGGGCCGAGATGGTCAAATAGATGCACGAAAAGGCGAAAGCAAACATAGAACATAAGACGGAGCAATACCGCAAGCATGCGAACAAATGACGACACAAGAAGGTTTTTGAACCCGGCGATCATGTGTGGATTTATCTAAGGAAGGAACGGTTCCCGGACGAAAGGAAATCTAAACTCTTGCCAAGAGTTGATGGACCGTTCACCATCATGGAAAAGATCAACGACAACTCCTACAAAATCGATATCCAAGGTAAGTATTCCATTAGCTCAAGTTTCAATGTTGCTAATACTATTCCTTATATTGCAGATGAAATCGATTTGAGGGCAAATACTTTTCAAGTGGAGGGGGATGATCTGATCATGGACGTGAAGGCTTCGGATGAGATTCAAGAAGATGCAATGGTCATCCCAACAGGTCCTATCACCCGGTCTAAGGCACGGAAGCTAGCGGAAGCGGTGCAGAGCTTACTTACGGATTCCCGGATCGAGGAGGCTCAACTTATGCACCCGGTCCTCACCTCATTATCTTTGAATTCTTCTTGAAGTTTGGCTGTTTGTGTAAGTCGTGTTGTACTCTTTTTCATGTATACGGTTTTGTCCCAATGGGTTTTCCGTATAGAAGTTTTAACTAGGCAACCGGCTTACACCGTCTAACTGTCCGATCTCTTGAGAATTCCGCGGGGGGAATTTCTCCGAGGGATTTTCCGAGGGACTCGTCCGAGGGACTTTCCTGAGGGATACTTCCGAGGGAGAATATCGGTGGAATTCAAAAAGACATTCAAACTTGTTTTCAATTGTTGTTGTAATTTCCAAGGTCTTTCTCTCATTTTCGAGATTGACCTTTGACTTCTCTCTTTGCTTTCTCTTTATCTTCTCTTCTCCCTCATTGTCGACAATACAATCATCTTTTATCAAAATAATTTCAGAGTTTTAGTGTTGTTTTCTCTCGATTTTTTTTGAAGTTTCTTCATCGAATTTCTTTCGGTTTATCGAGTGTATTCCGCAACACTTCGACGCAGCCATCGATCCTATTGTTGTGAGTGTTCTTCTCGTGATTAGGGGCATAAGGATTTTTTGGATTATCTCCCACGCCTTATCATCCTTCTCCTCTGATTCTCCTAACATCGAAACCACCCCCTTGTTTCATTGTGTTCATTGTCGATTGGGCCTAAGGAATTTCGAGTTCATCACTCGCGCCTTAGCATCTCTTTTCGTGAATTCCTTGAAGTCGAGGCTTATCCCATCTCCACCATACTATGAGTAAGCCGGTCCTTAGTCGATTCGTATCAGTTCTGGATTTGTTAGCGGTTCTCGAGGAGACAAAACGGAAACCGGATGGATTGTTTATCGATGGATTCTCGGAGAAGATCTACAACGATGTCACAACGAGGCTCGAACTGTTGTCTCAGCAAGCCGATACTGATGATCCGGAGAGCATTGCATCTGGCGGACTTACTCCTTTCGTGAAAAACAAGATTTTTGCTGAGGTACGTTCTATTTAAATATTTTAAAAAATATTTATAATATTGGTTTTTTTTCTTTTTTAGGTTGCTCCCCGAAAAAAGGGAGAATTTACGGAGTCGGTTCGCTGAAATCGCAAATTGAAGATGCATCTGCTTCGGCTTCATCTCGATCCCATGATGATCTACAATAGATCATAACGAGTCAGGCCGAGTTGATAACGAGTCAGGCCAAGATGATAACGAATCAGGCCGAGAAGATTAACTGCTATGATGTCTTTATGGACTACTTTGCTGAGAAGGATCCGGCTTTTCCGGATTTTTTCCAAAGACGTAACCCTTCAGGAACCAGAACCAGAACACGAACCGGAACATGAACCTTAACTGGAACCGATCAGTCGCAAACATTTTAATGTTTTTATGTTTTTTTTTGTTTTTTTAGAACAATTATGTATTTAATTTATTTTGAAAACATAATTAATTAAATTTCTTTTTAAATTTCATATTCTCTTTATATTTTAAAATTAAAGAAAATTATTAATTAAATTATTAATTAAAATTATTAATTAAAATTATTAATTAAATTATTAATTAAAATTATTAATTAAAATTATTAATACAAAAATTTTACCTCGCAATTCCGTCGCAAATTTGCGAGGGATTTGCGATGACAAGAAAATCGTCCCTCGCAAATCCATCGCAATATTTGCGATGGATTTACGACGATAAGAAAAAAAACCTTGCAAATCCATCGCAAATATTGTGACAACATTCGCGATAGTCTTGATCACTCGCAAATGTGTGACGACACTTTCCCTCGTAACTCCGTCGTAAATTTGTGACGGAACCTTTCCCTCTCAAATTTGCGAGGGATATTCTCCGTCATAAATGTGCGAGGGATATTCTCCATCGTAAATTTGCGAGTGAATATTTTCCGTCGCAAATTTGCGACGGAGTTGCGAGAATAATTTATTTGCGACGGAGTTCTAGTCCTCGCAATTTCGTCACTCTACGTGATTTGCGACGGCTTTGCTACGGATTTTGCCATCTCAAATCGGTTGTTTTCTTGTAGTGCTCGGGTCTTGGGCTCTTCTTGGGTCCCTGAAATTTGCTCAGCAGTTTTGACAAGAGACAAGTACATTAAACAGTCATTGGAACAAATTTGTTCATAAAAATTAAATTTGGGTCAGATGTTACTTGATTCTCTTCTTTCTCGGATGTTTCTTGTTGATTAAGCGAATGAGTTGTTTTTATCTCTTGATCCTTCTTCAATGCTTCTGGGCTGAGCTTTTCCTGTTCTGAGCTGATGACTGTAACCTCTTCACATTGCTCAGAAACCTCTGGTTGGATCTCCACTTGTTTATTTACTCGTTGTACAAGCTTTCGGCTACAATCTTCTCCTCCGAGTGATATGTTGATCTTTTCTTTCTTGCTTGGGCAGTATTTTGCTATGTGGCCTTTATTCTTGCACATGTAACAAGTTAGTTCTTGTGTTTGTTGAGAAACATAGAGCTTACCTTGCTGGGGTATCATTTGTTGCACAAGTTTTGAAGTTAAGCCTTCTCGGCTTGCTTGTGGGGCACATTTTATAACTTTTTGGATGACAAAACTTCTCGGGTATAGTTCCTTCATTTTTGGAACTAGGTCTTTTGGTGCATACTTATCTCTCAATTGACTTTTAAGATCTCCCCAAGTGGTGATAGTTGGTTCCTTGTAAAACCAGCGGTCATCTTCTTCTTGTAACCACCATTGATATGCTTCACCGGTGAGTTGTCTAATGTTGTTGTAGTAGAACCATTCATGATGTGGGCATCGACCCAAAGGACATTCCAAGCATCATGCCAACAGTTCAATAAGGGGCCATGACGCGTTCTAGGATCAAACAAATGAGGAATAGATACAAAAATGCCGTACATATCTATATCAGCTCATTAGAACCAACAGATCCTGTGTTGCCTGACCCAAAAGTCATATTTGGACATAACAACCTCTTAGAACCAGTTTTAGCCGAGATAAGTGTTTTAGTCGAAGGAAATCTGGTCGAATCAGTTTTAGTCGGGAAGAATCCAAATAGCTTAGAAAGCCTCCAAAACAATGGTCTCGCCAAGACAGGTAATTTTCATCGACCAAACATATATTCTAAGACTAATGGTCCAGTTGGATTGGTGGGAAATAGCTCAGGAACCAAGCCCCTTCACAACAAGCCCCTCGTAGCCGAGAGAAGCCAAATGGAGCAAGAAGAGGAGATCACGACTGAGGGAGAGCAAGAACTTGAAGATAAAGAGTCTTCTGACTTGGAGAACACTAAAGGAGGCTCCTACAACCTGCTGCATGACAAAGACGCACTTGCACCAGAATCATCTTCAAGAACCATGCAAGCGGCCTCTTGGACATCTACTCATCAATGTAAGCTTTTCAATTATTATATTGTGCTTGCAGGTGTTCCCAACATGATCAACGACTAAGGCCTTCATCAAAGCATTGCCCTTAGTCTATTTTTAAGAGTCGCTCATAAACTTTCCTATTATGGATTAAATGAAACGATGAGCTTTGTTAGTTTTTAGCTTACGGTTTTCTTGTTTTATTTTAGAACTGCGTGTTGTTTTCTTTCACAAGTCCTGTTGTTTTGAGTCTTTGCTTCTTGAGTTGAACCCTAGTAGGTTCAAGCCGATGAACCACTTTATAAGGTTCTTTTGCGGCTTTGTAGTCCGCAACCTTTTTACCTATCAATAAAATAACGCAGTTCTTCTTCAAGCAACATCTTGAGAAACTTCTTGTTCTTCGCTTTGTTTGTGTGATTCAAGCAAGCTTAGACCTTTCACCGTATCAAAGGCTTATCTAATCTTTGTGTCGTGAACTCACTCCATTAACACACCACTTTCTAATCCCACACGAGAGGGCGACCGCCTACGTATCAGATTGCTTTCATCTTCAATCATCAAAGGAGCCAAGGAGAGGGCGACCGCCTGCCTTGCTCACCGCCTCTATCCTCTTGACGTGAGAGCCACCACCGGTTCTTACATCATCTTTGGTATCAGAGCCAAAGGTTCTGCCTTTGGTTATCTTACCCTTTATCTTTTGGTTGCTTTGCTTTCATACTCGTTTAAGTTGTTAGTTGGTTAAGCGTAAGAAAGAAAAAGAAATTAAAAAAAATATCTAGGTTTTGTTAGTTTGTGTGTTCTTATTTTCTGTTATTGATTAAGAAAAGCAAAAAAAAAAAAAGAGAGTCTAGTTCATCTTGTTCTTAGATCGTTTAGGTTGATCGCGAGATAGTCAAAAAAAAAAAAGGGGTGAAAATTGCATCTTACTCGATTAAGCGATTAGGAAGTTATCACAAAAAACATTTAGAAGTTTTACATTAGTATTTCCGTGTGCTGCGGGACGTCTTGAGACTATTGTTAAGTTGCTAGTATTATTGTTAGCATTTTAGCATATTCCCATTTCGGTCCAAGTTTATTTTTCCTTTTTACACTCGTTGCTTTGACGATTTATTGTTTTTGTAAGCTTGCAAGGACCGACAGGTTATAAAGCATGGGAGAAGAGGCAAATAACAATGTGCAGATGCAAGACATCATGGCCACACTCACTACCATGCGAGAAGACATGAGAGACACAAGAGAACGCCTAGGCAGGCTTGAACAGCCAAGAGCAGCCGGAGGAAATTTGCCACAAGAAAGGAGGAATGCACCGGCTAACAATCACAATGATGAGCCCGAGGAGTATGATTCGGACTATGAGCCAGAGATGGAGGAGAACCCCCCTCCTGACCCTCTAAGGAGAAGAAACCCGAGGAGACAAGACCCCTTACAAGGCAACCGGCCTAGAGGTGAGCGTAGAGAAGGTAATAATGATATGAAGCTAACACCACCTACTTTCGCAGGAAAATCAAACCCGGAGGTCTATCTTGATTGGGAGAAACGTTTGGAGTATATCTTTGAATGTTATGGCTATAGAGAGCTCAAGAAGGTGGCCTTAGCCGCAGCTCAACTCACTGAAAATGCACTAGCTTGGTGGGACAGGACCGTAGCTGAGAGGAGACACCAAGTCTTTGGACCTATTCAAACTTGGCATGACATGAAATACCTTTTAAGGTTAAGGTATGTGCCTGAACACTATAATAGAGACTTACAAAAGCGTTTTCGTAAGTTGGCACAGGGAAAAAGGAGCGTAGAGGAGTACTTTGAGGAGTTTGAGAAGCCTTATGCACTCCTTGGAACTAGAAGAATCCGTAGAAGCCTTAATGGCACAATTCATAGATGGCTTGCAAGAACGCATAGCCCGAAAAGTGGAGAGGACCAAATACAGTGGGATCCATGAGCTATTACACTTGGATGTGCAAGTGGAGCAACAAATCAAGAGAAAGACGTCCTTATCCAATAGAAACAGAAGCAATCAGCCTTGGCAAGCAAGTGGCAGCAAGCCCGTATACAAAGGCAAAGCTATTGAAATCGATTTAAGATTCAAGAGCAAAGCCAATGAGTTCCCAAAGACAACAAGACCAGATCAAGGTAAGTTCTCTAATACTGGTCAAGCTAGAGCTCGTGATATTACTTGTTTTAAGTGTCAGGGCCGAGGGCATTATGCAAGAAAATGCCCAAATCAGAGAGTGATGATCATCACCTCTAATGGAGGCTACGAGTCACATGATGAAGGGGAAGAGGATTTTGACGAGGAACATGAGGATATAGAGTTCCCTGATACTGGTGACTATTTATTAGTAACAAGAAGGGTCATAAGTGTGCAAATACAACCCGAAGAGAAAGTCCAACGCGAAAACTTGTTTCACACGCGATGCACCATCATGAATAAGGTATGTAATCTTGTTATAGATGGGGGATCTTGTACTAACGTGGCTAGAAAGTTTATGGTGGACAGATTAGGTCTTGAAAATACTAAGCATCCGAGACCATACAAGATACAATGGCTCAATGATGCAACGGAGATCAAGGTGACCGAGCAAGTGACTGTCCCATTTAGTGTGGGGAGATATCAAGACCAAGTGCTCTGTGATGTGGTGCCAATGCAAGCTGGCCATCTACTACTTGGCAGGCCATGGCAATTTGACAAAGCCACCATGCACAATGGGAGGACCAACTACTATAGCTTCACCCACTCGGACCGAAAGTTCAATCTAGCACCTCTAAGCCCAACGGAGGTTCAAGAACTTCAAAACATGATGAACAAAGAGACTAAGTCCTCTAAATCTTCTTTATACCTTACTACTGGTGGATTAAACCGAGTCATTAGTGCCAATGGCACTATATTACTAATGATCTATAAAGAATGTTTAAGAACATGTTCTATGGAGGTGGAGCTTCCCCCTGAAATTAATGTCGTGCTAGACAAGTTCAGAGACATCTTCCCTGAGGAGATCCCTCCGGCCTTACCTCCACTAAGAGGCATAGAACACCAGATTGATCTAGTGCCGGGCTCCCCTTTGCCAAACAAAGCAGCTTACAGGATGAACCCGCAAGAAACTAAGGAGTTGGAGAAACAAGTGCAAGAACTCATGGACAAAGGATATATCCGAGAGTCTCTTAGTCCTTGTGCTGTGCCGGTCCTATTAGTTCCAAAGAAATATGGGAGCTGGAGAATGTGTGTAGATTGCCGAGCAATCAACAACATAACTATTAAGTACCGACACCCCATTCCACGTCTAGACGACATGCTTGATGAGCTAAGTGGAGCTACTGTCTTCTCTAAGATAGACCTAAAGAGTGGATATCACCAAGTGCGCATGAGAGAAGGAGATGAGTGGAAGAAGGCTTTCAAAACAAAGCAAGGCCTCTACGAATGGCTAGTGATGCCATTTTGCCTCACCAATGCGCCTAGCACCTTAATGAGACTTATGAACCAGGTTTTGAGGTCCTATATTAGTAAATTTGTAGTTGTCTACTTTGACGACATACTGATTTACAGTAAGGATCATTCTGAACACTTATCTCATCTTGAGCTTGTTTTGAAGACGCTTCGAAAGGAAGGCTTATTTGCTAACCTAAAGAAGTGTGTGTTTTGTACTGATAAGCTTGTATTTTTAGGCTTTGTAATTAGCAGGGAAGGACTACAAGTTGATGAGGAAAAGATCAAAGCTATACGAGAGTGGCCTACGCCAACAAGCATTGGGCATGTTAGGAGCTTTCATGGGTTAGCAAGCTTCTATAGGCGATTTGTTAGGGATTTCAGCACCCTAGCTGCACCTCTTACAGCTATGATCAAGAAGAACACTCCATTTGCTTGGGTAATAGCTCAAGAGATGGCTTTCAACACACTCAAAGACCGATTGACCCAAGCACCGGTTCTTGCACTCCCGGACTTTGACGAGATGTTTGAAGTAGAGTGTGATGCTTCAGGATTGGGGATTGGAGCTGTGCTTCACCAAAGGAAGAGGCCAGTAGCTTTCTTCAGTGAGAAGTTGAGTGGAGCTACGCTTAACTACCCTACCTATGACAAAGAACTCTATGCTTTGGTTAGAGCGCTAGAGACATGGCAGCATTACTTGTTGTCCAAGGAGTTCGTCATACATACTGATCACGAGACTTTGAAGCACTTGCGTGGCCAGACTTCACTCAAAAGGAGGCATGCTAAGTGGCTAGAGTTCGTAGAGACCTTCCCCTATGTCATCAAATACAAGAAGGGCAAGGAAAATGTGGTGGCCGACGCATTATCTAGAAGATTTGCACTCATTGCCACCATGGAAGCAAAGATCCTTGGATTTGAACACATCAAGGAGCAATATAAAGATGACCCTGAGCTTGGAGAGAGCTTCACCGAATGCATCAAAGGACCCCACGGTCCGTTATACTTACAAGATGGTTTTCTGTTTCGAGATAAATGTTTGTGCATTCCACAGGGATCTATGAGGGAGCTAGTGCTTAGTGAAGCACATGGAGGAGGTCTCATGGGGTATTTTGGCGTAGATAAGACTCTAGCTGTAGTGACGGACCACTTCTATTGGCCACACTTGAAGAAAGATGTGGAGCGGTTCTGTGCAAGATGCATCCAATGCTACAAAGCCAAGTCCAGATCACATCCTCACGGTCTTTTCATGCCATTACCTATTCCTAATGTCCCTTGGGTAGATATTTCGATGGATTTTGTCTTAGGTTTGCCAAAGATCAGGCACAAAGACTCCATCTTCGTAGTAGTTGACCGGTTCTCCAATATGGCACACTTCATTCCGTGTGAAAAAACAAATGATGCAACTCATATTGCTAACTTGTTCTTTAAGGAAGTGGTGCGCTTGCATGGAGTCCCAAGGACCATCATCTCTGACCGTGACACGAAGTTCTTGAGTCACTTTTGGAGAACCTTGTGGAGGAAGCTAGGAACAAAGCTTTTGTTCTCTACGACTTGCCATCCTCAAACAGATGGTCAAATCGAAGTGGTAAACCATACTCTTGGTACTTTGCTTAGATCAGCTCTTGGTAAAAATATGAAGACTTGGTTAGATTGCATTCCATTTGTTGAATTTGCTTATAACCGCGCAAGGCATTCGGCTACAAAGCTGTCTCCTTTCGAGGTTGTCTATGGCACTAACCCTTTGTCTCCATTTGATTTAAGGCCCATAGCACAAATAGAACAGGTTAATCTAGATGGCTTAAGGCAAGGAGAACTCTTCAAAAAGCTTTATGAGACGGCAAAGACAAATCTTGAGAAGAAAACGGATAGCTACAAGAAAGCAGCAGACAAGGGCAAAAAGGAAATGATTTTTGAACCAGGAGTTTGGGTGTGGCTTCATATGAGACAAGAAATATTCCCAAGCAAGCGTGCATCCAAGCTCTCACCTAGAGGCGACGGCCCATTCAAAGTCCTAAGCAAAATCAATGACAATGCCTATCGTCTTGAATTTCCAGGTGAGTACAACATCTCTCACACCTTCAATGTTGCTGACTTATCTTATTTTGATGCAGGAGATCAAGTTTTGGGGTCAAAACCTTCTGAAGAGGGAGGGAATGATGTGGGAATCGACCCAAAGGACATTCCAAACATCATGCCAACAGTTCAAGAAGGGGCCATGACGCGTTCTAGGATCAAACAAATGAGGAATAGATACAAAAAGACCCTACACATCTATATCAACTCATTAGAACCAACAGATCCTGTGTTGCCTGACCCAAAAGTCATATTTGGACATAACAACCTCTTAGAACCAGTTTTAGCCGAGATAAGTGTTTAAGTCGAAGGAAATCTGGTCGAATCAGTTTTAGGCCGGGAACAATCCAAATAGCTTAGAAAGCCTCCAAAATAATGGTCTCGCCAAGACAGGTAATTTTCATCGACCAAACATATATTCTTAGACTAATGGTCCAGTTAAATTGGTGGGAAATAGCTCAGGAACCAAGCCCCTTCACAACAAGCCCCTCGTAGCCGAGAGAAGCCAAATGGAGCAAGAAGAGGAGATCACGACTGAGGGAGAGCAAGAACTTGAAGATAAAGAGTCTTCTGACTTGGAGAACACTAGAGGAGGCTCCTACAACCTGCTGTATGACAAAGACGCACTTGCACCAGAATCATCTTCAAGAACCATGCAAGCGGCCTCTTGGACATCTACTCATCAATGTAAGCTTTTCAATTATTTTATTGTGCTTGCAGGTGTTCCCAACATGATCAACGACTAAGGCCTTCATCAAAGCATCGTCCTTAGTCTATTTTTAAGAGTCGCTCATAAACTTTCCTATTATGGATTAAATGAAACGATGAGCTTTGTTAGTTTTTAGCTTATGATTTTCTTGTTCTGTTTTAGAACTGCGTGTTGTTTTCTTTCACAAGTCCTGTTGTTTTGAGTCTTTGCTTCTTGAGTTGAACCCTAGTAGGTTCAAGATGACGAACCACTTTATAAGGTTCCTTTGCGGCTTTGTAGTCCGCAACCTTTTTACCTATCAATAAAATAACGCAGTTCTTCTTCAAGCAACATCTTGAGAAACTTCTTGTTCTTCGCTTTGTTTGTGTGATTCAAGCAAACTTAGACCTTTCACTGTATCAAAGGCTTATCTAATCTTTGTGTCGTGAACTCACTGCATCAACACACCACTTCCTAATCCCACACGAGAGGGCGACCGCCTACGTGTCAGATTGCTTTCATCTTCAATCATCAAAGGAGCCAAGGAGAGGGCGACCGCCTGCCTTACTCACCGCCTCTATCCTCTTGACGTGAGAGCCACCACCGGTTCTTACATCAATTCATCTATGTTTTTCTCCCACTCTAGATAGTTTCTTCTTCCTGAAAACGTATAGAGTTCAATGTCATCATCAGTTTCTGAATCAGAATCAAAATATACCATAGGTTCGGGTGTGTGGGAAGTGGGATGTGGGGTGCTCCATGTATGGTCCGGTGGCTCTGGTTCAATCTCTTCCAGGTCTGGTTCTTCTTCAAATTCTCTATTAGAATCGTCATTGCCAGTCCATGACTCTTCTCCGCAATAGTCATCTTCATCTTCATAGTGTTGGAATATATTCATTTGTACCGAGTAAAAAGGAAAATCAAGAAAGAAGAAAAGTAGAAAAAGGGAAAAGCAAATCAAAAGGAAATCAAGCAACAAAAGAAATTGCGCCAAAAAAAATCATGAAGAAAAGGCAAAAGGAGAAAGCAAATTGGACAAAAAGGAAATCATGAAAATAGCAATTTACTATTCTTGTTTAGAATCACAACTCTATAAATAGAGTTCTAGGCTTAAGGTTTAATGTATAATAAAATAAGATCACAAAGATCAAAGAGAAAGAGAGAAATTAATAAAAGAGAAAAGTTTTTAAGAGAAATCACAAAATTCCAACATGGTATCAGAGCCAAGGTCATGAGTGCAGTATCTTTAGAGAAAAATCGTTCCGTGCAAAATTTGGTTCGAACTAATTCCGCTGCAGAATCGTTCGTGCAAAATCTTTGTTCGTAAATATCAGGTCCGTAAAAACCAGGTCCGTACAAAATACGGGTTCGTGAAAAGAATCCGTACAGAAGCAAGAGAAGCGTGATCATAACCAAAAACATGCAAACATTAAATATTCCAGTATTTGATGGGGACAATTATGAGCTTTGGGGTGCAAGGATAAAAACTTCTTTAAAGATTCAAGAGCTTTGGGAAGTTGTGGAGAAATGACTTCCACCGGAGCCAAAATCAAAATCAGATTTACTAGAAGAATGGAAAAAAAAGGAGATGCAAGATATGAAAGGTCTACAATTGTTACAAATGGTTGTGACATATCTAATTCTCAAGAAGGTAGTTTCTGCTACCACTTCCAAAGAAATATGGGAAAGGCTACAAGAAAACTATCCAGGCAATGATCAAGCAAAACTTGTGAGACTAGATTCTTTGAACAAAGAGTTTGAAGATATGAAGATGAAACATTGAGAAAAGATTCAAGAGTATACTGATAAAATCCAGGAGAGATCGTGAACCAAATGAGTTTACTAGGAGAACAGAAGACAAATCATCAAGTTATCAGGAAAATATTAAATTTAATGCCAAAGACTTATGCCGGGCTATCAGCTTTAATGCAAGAAACGAAAGACTTAAGGAAGATTACTGTGACATATCTTGTTGGATCACTAATCTCACATGAGGCCAAATATTTACCAGATGAGGAACCAATCGAAGGAGCACTGTATGCAAGATTCACAGGAACAAAGTTTGGTCAAAGATCATATCAACATCAGAGAACGAATAAGTGATGTAGTATACATGCAAAATCACAATGAAGAAGATTATTACTTGATAGTAGGACTTTTGCAAATCTTAAACCAATTACTCAAATTTCACTCATGTCATTGTGGTATTTAAGATATCGAACCAAGGAGGTATGAGGTTAACACACTAGAAATCCAAGAAAGTATATAAGCTAAGCAAATCAAGTGGTTTTAGTTTTAATCTAGCAAGCTAATGATTCAATTAAACAAAGCAAACAAGTAGCAAGAACTAAGCAAGATTAAGACAATGATTAAAAAGAGGATCTTTGGGTAAGGCAATTGATTTGGAGGAATCTTAAGCTAAGCAATGATGTCTATACAATCACACAAGTGCATTTCCTTAAGACTAAAATACTAATCAAGATTAATCTAATCTCTTAGCACTAATCATTTTGTTAGTTACAAATTCAATATCAAATTCTTATTTGTGAATAAGTAATCAACAAGCATTAACAAGTTCCAATAGCCAAATTTCTTCTTAGTCAATCATTCTCATGAGCTAAGTGTGAAAATCTTCTATTTAGTTCATTGGGGAATTTCATCAAACACCTTGTGTGCATGAAATTCTCTATGATCTAGATTTAACTTTCTCAAACCTAATCTAGCATTATAAACACTAAATAAGAAAGGAAACAAGAAAATTAAGCTCTAGACATCAAAGATTAACAAATAAACTCCCTAATCTACCAAACCCAAATGATCCAAGAAGAACTACTTTCTAATCATGATAAACACACCAATCTCTTGAAAGAGGTGTTGTTAATCATGATTAGAGAATAGGAAGATGAAATATTAAAAGAAAATTAAGAGCAATAAACTTAAACTTGCATAAACTCAAAGATATCTTTTACAAAATCTCAAGAACACTTCAAAGTAAATAGTAATTGCAAGAGGGAAGAGAGAGCTCTAAAAAATTAGGTCTAAAGCCTTATACAGAGGTGGTCCACGCCCAGGTCAAAGGGTAAACACCGGCCAGTGGTGGTCAGGTGTGATGGGCCGGTGTGGAAATGTCCTTGGAGCAAAGAGGCAACACCAGGTGGTCACAAAGGGGTGTAGGTGGCCGGTATGGTTCCTGCCCAAGGTTTGGTCAAGCACCGGTCCATGACACCGGTTGGTGGTCCAAAGAGCTCCCTTGGCCATTGTTCTAGGCTGTTGCAACACCGGTTGGTTGCACTGGTCGAATCTGGGCCGGTGTCCTTTGAGTAGAACTCGTTTGGGCGCCAGACGGTTATGTCCTTACTAATTATGCTGTATCTTTCAAACTAATTATCCAAATGACCTCAAACAACCTCCAGACAAGAGCTAAGTAAAATTTCTATGATTGTTGTAAAGACCTCAGAAGCTGAATCCGAATGGATACCCTTCCTCCGGCGCGATCTTTCTGACACCTTGGTGAACTCTGCATTTGCCTTTGCTCCAAAACTCCAATTATCACCAAAACGTCTCCATGTACCTAGAAAACACTCTAAATGATGAAAGACTCACTAGGAACTAATACAAAACACCCTAGACTCTTATTAGGACTAAAAAATAAGGAAAACAATGATTATGCATACATGTGACTCAAAACACTAAGTAAAATGCATGCTAAAACAAATAAATTATGAGAATATAATTACTTCAAAAAAGGAAATTCACCATGGTGTGGTATTGGCTAAAGGTTATAAAGTTCTATTTGATGAGAAGACATGTACAATCATGGATAAAGTTTGGAAGAAGATAATAGAGGTTCAAGAAGATAATCAGAAGTTCATTATCAGAGGGGAGATACTTGAAGAAAAAGCTAGAGAGACAAAAGAAGAAAAGACACAACCAGAAAATATTGAAGATGCATAATCAGCGTTAACCACAAAATTTCCAGTCAAAGAAGATTGCTACAAAGCAATAGAGATAAGAGATGAAGAAGCAACAAACGATGAAGAGGAAGATGATTCAAGCAAGAGATATCAAATAGAAACTACAACAAACGAATCTAGAAGGAGTGTTGGAATATATTCATTTGTACCAAGTAAAAATAAAAATCAAGAAAGAGGAAAAAAAAAAGGGAAAAGCAAACCAAAAGGAAATCAAGCAACAAATGAAATTGGGCAAAAATGAAATCATGAAGAAGAGGCAAAAGGAGAAAGGAAATTGGGCAAAAAGAAAATCATGAAGAAATAGAAATTTACTATTCTTGTTTAGAATAATAAATTGGAGAAAAATCAAATCATGAAGAAGAGGCAAAAGGAGAAAGAAATTGGGCAAAAATAAATCATGAAGAAATAACAATTTACTATTCTTGTTTAGAATCACAACTCTATAAATAGAGTTCTAGGTTTAAGGTTTACTGTATCACAAAATAAAATCACAAAGATCAAAGAGAAAGAGAGAAATTAATAAAAAAGAAAAGTTTTTAAGAGAAATCATAATATCTCAACAAATAGTTATAGCCTTGTTATTCCCATGTGTCTTCGAACTGGTTTTGGCTCAGTTCACTCATGGTGTCATCCTTATACTCCATTGTTGTTGTATTTCTTCGTTTACCTTGCAATAAACAAAGGAATATTTTAGAATCAAATTCAAAAAAAGGAATATCCTAATTAACTAGCTCAAGGTCACGAGAATGGAAAGAATATGTTGGGATTTTAGAACAAACGGTCACAAGGAGTTAAAATCAGAAAGTTTCTCCTTTTTGGCTTTTTTTTACAACTAAAATTTCGAAATTATATTTAAAGTAAAATCAAAAAAAAAATTTTAAAATGACACAAAACTGGTTAAAACGAATAGAATACAAATTTTATGGTATTTGTTTTGGGATTTTAAAAATAACAAAAACAGGGAAATAAATCAGAAAACATTTTTATGGATTTTCAAAAAAATTATAAACTGCAACGAAAAATGAAACAGGGAAAAGAAAGAAAAAATTATGATTTTTATGAAATTCAAATAAACATAAACAAAGCAAAACAAATGCATTTTTTTTTATTTTCGGTTTAGATATTAAACAAAATACAAAACATAATTAAAAAATATAAGGGTTGGAAGCTCTGATACCAGATGATATAAGATTGGAATCCATCAAACTTATTGATCACACGGTTTCAAGACCTACGGCTTGAATGGGTCGAAGTTAGCCACACAAAGGTGCGGAATGCCTTTGCGATAAGAACAAAATCAAGGTCTGTGTGAATCCACACAAAGACAGTGACTCAAGATGCTTCCTAACTTAATGAATCCACCTAAAGTCTAGAGAAACAAGAGACAAAGAGTAAAAAGCTTTAAAAGAGAATTACTCGGTTTTTAGATTGATAAAAATGTGCTTTGCAATGAAGGAATGAAAGAGTTTATAAAGAGCTCAACAAGGGACAAGACCAAACGGTCATAAACACTAAAAAGGAAACAAAATACACGAAAATAAAAGACCAAATCAAGGGGATGATCTTGAAAGATATATGGCCGTGAATGCTTGGCCAAATAAGGAAGTCTGCTTGGAGTCTCCTTATATCTCGAAATTCTCTTGATATATCCATGTTGAAGAAGCCTCTTAATGTCTTGGACGGTCTTCAAGTTGCACACCTCAAAGAGAAAGAGCCGTTGGTCCATAAATGCTCCATTAGGCTCCAAATATGGAAAGTCTTGGTGTATGAGTGACCACGATTGAATCCTCCTGATCCAATGGCTGGAAATGCATCTTGAAGTGTTCTTGGTAGTCTCTAGTTGTAGTAGATACTCTCCTGGACGCCAAACATATGATTGAATTCTCTCAATCCTTGAAGGTTCCAAATTAGGCAAGCCGAGGATCCTCCGGTTTAGAAACTTAATAACTTTCACATCTGAACCGGTATTGATGTGAATCCAATTCGCCGCGTGCCTCTGATGAGTCAAGAGTCTATAAATTTTTGGTTCAATGCTTAATTCCCTCTAGTTTAGTCGCAATCCTCCAATAAGTACATAGATCCAAATCGGGTATGTTCAGAATCACCCGATTTTAAGATTAAATAAATCCTTCGTCTGAACTTCGATTGGGTTGATTCAACTTCGTGACGTGCTCTAGGTGAGCTGAGAATATTTTCCAAGTTGTCGTATGCTTTGAATCTTCGTTGTTGATTCGGTATGCTCCTTGAATGGCACATGTCTCCTTGTTGGACCCTAAGCGGCTTGAGTGGCATATTTGATGGAGCTCTGGTTCAGCTACTGGTCTGATGACCTCATCATGGACTGAGGCAAGGAATTCATTCACGTTGACTTGAGTAGACCATGGATGGTGCTACACGATCGTGAAAGAGAAGCGGAGACGTGCGGCGAAGACGACGAACATCGGCGCTGCTCGGATCAACAAACGGACAGTGGCTGAGCGACGGTGGTGCTAAGATAAGGGTGACGGAGATGATCGGAACAACGGTCGTCGACGGTGGCCTCGGGAGAAGGTGTCACGGAGATTGCTTGTACTGCAAGAAACAACTAGAGTGCACCCTAGATCGTGATCCCTTGGCTCAACGGTATTGTGGTGGCTCTCCGATGATAACGACATCGTCCCTGGTGCACATATGAAGCTATATGGTGAAGAACATGAGCGGTGGTTGTAACATCCCGATATCTGGTATATGTGGATAGGTTTATAAGAATTGATTTGGCTACCTATGTCACCAAAGTGCACTTATCTTTTCGGTCACTTGTCCATAGAGAACTCCAGAGTTAAGCGTGTTTGAGCTGGAGCAATTTAAGGACGGGTGACTTACCGGGAAGTGATTCGCGGTACCGTGCGAGTGAGAACAAGACACGGGGAAAGAACACGTGATGATTTGTAGGGTCAGTAAACACTCCGGCCCCGCCTTCCCGAAGGGACCAGGCGAACCGGCAATGCCACTCTCGACCCCGTCTCTTTATCTCTGTAAAGCCGACGTGTCGGCTAACAACAATAATTCATTACACAATATCCACTTTCTATATAATACTTCTTATTAAATCCCAAATAGTCGTCTTAAAAATCCAACATAAATCTTATATGAATCCGAAGTAAATAACGAATAATTGTATTTAAATGAAATAACAGAAATGCCAATAAAACCCCAAAAGAGAACTTCCGAACTCCAAAATCCGCACACCACACTGGAATCACTCATCTAGTTCTACAAATTCGTCCTCGTCGGACTCACCTGAAAAGAAAGGGAAAAGGGGAGGTTGAGTAATTTGGATTACCCAGTAAAAACCAAATATACACTCTCAACACATTAAACCATTTGTTTCCAATATGCCAGGTAAAAATCTATACACGTATCAAACATAACGCTCTACCAGCGCACAATCAATTTACAAGCTAAGGGAATCTATTTGGCTCTCCGGCCTTTTCTCAAATTTGGCTCTCCGGCCTTTTATCGTTGAAGCTCGGGAAAACTTCTTCACCCCGGTGGAAGCCTACCATTGCTGGTCTCGGGTCCATCAACCAAATCGTACCACTGATCCCTTCACAGTGACGATCACCTCATTTCTAACTAAGCTACAAGCATTATTCACACAACAGGGTGATAAAACAAGGATGCAGGTTATTCATCTAATGCTTTCTTAATTCATTTTATTCATCAATGCAGGTCAAACAATATGCACACTGAAGACGTGTCGGTACTTCGTAATACGCCCTAACCTGAATAGATCTAGACTCAACACACTAAAAAGGAACAACTGAACATGAAGGAAGCCTAGATCTAATCCTCACTTTAGCCACTGATTTGACAATACGATTACAGATGCTCATGAGCCTCAAATCAGTTATCCTTCAACCGAGAGCTAGATCCACGTGTCTTTATGATCTCTGAAAAGTTTTAGGTAGATCCAGATTGATTTGCCTATCCAAACAACTCAACTCGCTAGACTGGTCTAACATGTGCCCTACGCAGAACAGTCTCGGTAAAACTAACATAACTTCCAAACCACAAGGTAAAACACTGAGATATATAAGAGAGACTTAGATCTAAGGGTAACAAACATCCTTACAAAATATCATCTTGATCGGATCACTACCGAACCTCCAGATTGGTTTCTTCTCTCACTGGTCGCAGATCCGCACTGCACAGATCAGGCATGGAAAAACATCTAAAACTTTCATATCACAACTCCGAATAACAATTCGCTTTCGTACTCACCAAGTTTCAGATTGTTTGGATCTCGTTTGATCGTTCGTTCCTCATTTCTACCAAAACGGGTCTGATCTGTCTTCCTTTTGCTTCTAGGTGGTTACGATGGATTCTCCTTCAAGGTGATTCGACGGTGGTTGCTCAGAGGTGATTTCAACAGGGATTCGCTGCAAGAACACTCTGCCTCCTATTTACCATGATCTCTCTCTATTTATAGAGGTGAGGGAAATCTAGGGTTAGGGTTTTCTGGTTGGGCTTTTCTTTGTTGGTCTTTTTCTAGTTGGGCTGGTTTAGGGATGTTACAACTCTCCCCTCATTGAAAAGAATTCGTCCCCGAATTCACCACTACATCTCCGGTTCCACTCTTGTCCTTAAAGAACTCAGGTAATCTCTTCGTATTTGCTGCTCTGGCTCCCACGTACCTTGAGTTAAGCTTTTTCAACTTGCGGTGCTTATCATTCATATCGAGGGTGGGTGGATGATGCTTTACTTCCAGTGTCCATTTCGCGGAAAAGGGTTTACTCTTGCCTTCAAGTTTCCAACTTAGGGTCGAACAGAACACCATCTCTGTCTTTGAGTATGGTTCAAATCGATGCCTACCCGTATAACACATGGGGTGTCTAGTGTCATAGTTGTTAACCTCCTAGAGCCTAGATAGAACACTCATCCTTCGAGAAATTCTAATCATGATGGGAATCCTCCACTTCCAAATGGATCTTCCTCAATGGATCTTCTAATGGGCAATTCTCGTTGTAAAGGGGGTTCCTCGCGACTTCTTTGGCATTTGATTGATATTTGGAACTACATTGATTAGATGATGCTTTGTTGGGTAGTGGTTTCATTGAGTTCGCCCATCGAATTCAAGATGGATCTCTTACGCTTGGAGCGTTTTGGTTGATCGTTGATCTGACTTCGGGATGGAAAGCCTATCATCTTTTCTTCCTTGTGGAGGAACTCTGAAACTCGATGCAGAGCGTCCTGGAATGTTGATGGCTTTTTGAATGTGATTTCTTTTCGGAAGTCCGATCTATGCCGCAATGCTCTTCTTAGTGTTTCTTTTCGGAAGTCTGATTTCTAAAAGCAAAATCGTTTCTCAATTGTTAAGACATAAAGTAAAAGGATACTGTAACATTCCAGTTTCTGATATATGCGGAGAGGCTTATAAGAATTGATTTGGCTATCTATATCACCAAAATGTACTTATCTTTTCGGTCACTTGTCCAGAGAGAACTCCAGAGTTAAGCGTGATTGAGCTGAAGCAATTTAAGGATGGGTGACCTACCGGGAAGTGATTCACGATACCGTGCGAGTGAGGACAAAACACGGAGAAAAATCAAGTGGTGATTTGTAGGGTCAGTAAACAAGACTTGCTAGCCTCCCAGACTAGCGCACCGGCCGTCAGAAAAAGAAAGGGGCCCACAGACCGAGAGGGCATGGGGCCCACAGGTAGGGGCGGTCGGAGCGTTATAAGTGATATCAGAGCCGAACCCAAAACCGAGTGTGGAGTCATATGGGCTCACACCGTCAAGGGTAACGGTCTTGGTGCGCAACGAGGACGTTGCGCTCTGTTAGTGGGGGTGATTGTAACATCCAAGTTTCTGGTATATACGGAGAGGCTTATAAGAATTGATTTGGTTACCTTTGTCACCAAAGTGTACTTATATTTTCGGTCACTTGTCCAGAGAGAACTCCAGAGTTAACCGTGCTTGAGATGGATCAATTTAAAGATGGGTGACCTACCGGAAACACGGGGAAAGATCGCGTGGTGATTTGTAGTGTCAGTACACAAGACTTGCTAGCCTCCCCGATTAGCGCACAGGCCGTCGGACGAGGGTAGGGCCCACGGGCCGAGAGGACGAGGGTAGGGCCCACGGGCCGAGAGGACGAGGGTAGGGCCCACGGACCGAGAGGACGTGGAGCCCACAGGTAGAGGCGGTCGGGGCGTTATAAATACATACTGGATGTTTTTTTAATACGTACATAATAAGCAGAGACTATATCGACTCTATATTGTAAAGGAGTTACAGAAAAAAAATCTAAGGCATAAGGATAGACAAAATCACTTTTGTTTTATAAGTGGTCAAACAAAATTATAAGATTGGATTTAATTACGTGTTTCATAAAAAAGATAAATTGGCACAAAGAGATTCAAACTGTTATATACCCAGACAATTTTAATGATTTATTGAAAATAAGAAACTGTGAAATTTAAGGAATTAAAGGTGATGGCAAACAAATCTTGAAATCTAGGCAGAACTGGTACACATAAAAATCAGACTCACAGAGAGATGGGGGCTCCCATAAAAGAGTTTTAAGTTTTTTAGGGTTAAGGTTCTATATATTAAGATATAAAATTTAGTACTTATAACATTTTATTAGACACATTTAGACACAACCCAAAATTCTAAATTTTTAATCAGTTTAGGGCGGCTTATACTATGTTTTGGATTTTTTCCGCCTCTATTGCCCAAAATTTTGACGATACATTAGGTCACAATACCGTCACAATCGTTATACTTAATGTTTACGTCGCAAATTCGTCTCTATGTTCGACAAATTTCAACTACGACTTAACTTGTCACAATATTGTGACGATTCGACTACGAAATTATGACGAAAATATTTAATCACAATATTGTATTTAAAATGTCACAAATGTATGACGAATACTTTCCGTCTCAAAAGTTAGTCACAATAACTCAATTTTTTTTAGTGAGTAATTAGTCCACAAATTGCTTCTTTGAGCTTCTTAGCTCTAACTCGAGTAATGAGACCAATGGGAACATGTAATGCTTCCTCGGCTACAAGCTCATCTTCCACGGGTTCAAACTCTGGGTCAAGCTCCATTTTCTTAGTGCCCTACATGATCATATCATCCCCCTCCACTTGAAAAGGATTTGATCTCAAATCTGGAACATATACCACGAAAAGAACAAAGTCAGAAACATTTAAGCTTGAGCTTACGTTGTACTTACCTTGGAGATCAAGTTGATAAGAATTATCATTGATCTTTTTTGTTATCTTGAATAGACCATCGATCTTTGGCATAAGTTTTCACTTCCTTTTGGCCGAAAATCTTTCTTTTCTCAAATGAACCCACACAAGATCTCAAACTTTATAAATCATCTTGCGTCTGCCCTTATTGGCGTGTTTCGCATACTGCTTGGTCTTCTCTTCAAGATATGTCTTGGTTTTCTCATGGATCTGTTTGACCAATTCAGCTTTCTTTTTCTCATCTATGCTAGTTCTTTCACTCACATGCAAAGGGATTAGATCCAAATGTGATATCGGATTAAAACCATACACAGCTTGAAAAGGAGAATACTTAGTAGCACAATTAACTGAGTGATTATATGCAAATTCAACACGTGGTAAACACTCTTCCCAAGTTCTGAAGTTCTTTTTGATTAATGCACGCAGCAAGGTAGACAAGGTTCTATTAACCAATTATGTTTGTCCATCAGTTTGAGGGTGACAAGTAGTTAAAAACAACAACTTAGTACCTAACTTAGACCAAAGAGTTTTCTAAAAGTAGTTTAGAAACTTCGTATCTCTATCTGAAACAATAGTCCTACGCATCCCACACAAAGGAACTATTTATTTGAAGAACAAATATGCTATATGCGATGCATCATCAGTCTTATGCCATGCAATGAAATGTGCCATCTTTGAGAACCTATCTACCACAACAAAAATAGAATCCTTTCTTGTTCTAGTCCTAGGCAAACCTAGCACAAAGTCCTTAGAAATATCATTCCACGAATGAGTAGGAATGGGTAGAGGAGTATACAAACCGTGTGACTGAACCTTTGACTTAGCTTGCTCGCACGGGACACATCTGCCACAGATTCTTTCAATGTCTCTCTTCATTTGCGGCCAATAAAAATGATCTTGCATCACCTAAAGTGTCTTGGCAGTTCCAAAGTGCCCCATCAAGCCTCCTCCATGAGCTTCTCTAACAAACAGATCTCGAAGAGAGAAATTAGGCAAACACACACGATTATCATAAAAGATGAATCCATCATGCATAAAGTAGTGACCAGAAGCACATTTCTCACAAACTTTGTATACTTCTCCAAAATCAGAATATGTCTCATACATATCTTTAAGTTGCTCAAAACCCAACAGCTTAGCATCAAGAATAGAGATCAAGACATACCTTCGCGACAATGCATCAGCAACAACATTGTCCTTACCTTGTTCCCTATAGGGTCGTTACCAACAGAATTTTGTGGCAATTTCTGGCATTTTTGCCACAGAATATCACGACGAGATTCTCTGTTAAATTAGCCACGAGTTATCGAGAAACCAATTCTAGCAAATTGGCCACAAATTGATACAAAATGACCGTTGCAAATTGTAATGAATTATCACAACATCATTTCTAGCAAATTTGACAAAAAATGCCACAACATTTTTTCTGACTAATTCGTGGCTTTTCTGGAAAAAAATATTAACAAAAATAATATATAATTATTAATAATTGATTTTTATTAAAAAAAAAAAAATTGACACGCTCGCGACAAAAATAAAAAAAAATTCAAGATCTTCGATCTTCTTCTCCCTCGCCGGCTCCTCCATCGATCTTCTTCTCCCTCGCTGAATCGCGAGCTCCTCCGTGCCTCCTCCACCTCCTCGCGAGGTCCTCTGGCCAGATCTGCTCCTCCGAGTGCCATGACGAGCTCCACCTCTTCGCGAGCTCCTCCGGCCAGATCGAGCTCATCCTGACTCGCCTCCTCTTTCTCCTTCACGGAGCCGCTTCTAGTACCCACCTTTTCCACCTCAGCCTGACTCGCCTCCTCCTTCTCCTTCATGGAGCCGCTCCTAATCCCTTTGAATCAGATCGGAAGGCCTTTTTCCAGCCACATCTTTGAGACACATCGGGTGAACTCTTCCTTCTCTTAAGTTCAATCACTCCAATCATCCCAAATGTCTCCAAAACACCTAGAAACACTCCAAATGAATGAAAAAAACCACTAGGACCTTATGCAAACGTCCTAAACTCTAAATGAGATCAAAATGCTTAACAAAGTTATTTATGCATGCAAATGACTCAAAATGCTAACTAAAATGCAAGCTAGAACATGTAAAATATATGAATATCAACTCCCCCACACTTATTTCTTTGCTTACCCTCAAGCAACCAAATAGGAAACAAGAAGATAGAGAGGTTGAAATGAGAGATCAAGTCCGAGAATATTAACAAAATAGTTCGAATCAATGCCCGGGAGAGTAGTTATATAATGCACAAACAATCTCTACTTTACAAGATTTAGTCATACTCGTTTCTACACGAATTTGGTCTAAGCCTTAGCATTCACAAACATTCCTAAACCCACAACTCTTTAACATTCATTAAGCTTAAGGGTGGGTCATGCTTATGCAAATCAAGTGAACTCATTTGGCTTATGGAAAGGTCTTGAGATAAAAGTGATCTCAATCATTTGGCTTAGGGAAAGGTCTTTGCAAGGTACACATTAGGTGCGAGGAATCGAACCTCGTCTTGAATTGGGAGAAATGCCACTTCATGGTTCGTGAAAGTATCGTCCTTGGGCACAAGATTTCGGAGAGGGGGATCGAAGTAGACAAGGCCAAGATCGAGGTTATGGTGGGTTTGGAACCGCCAAAGTCGGTTAAGGATATCTGAAGTTTCTTGGGTCATGCCGGGTTCGATAGGAGGTTCATCAAAGACTTCTCAAAGATAGCGAGGCCACTCACAAGGCTTCTTTGCAAGGAAGTGGAGTTTAACTTCGATGAAGAATGCCTTAAGGCATTTTTGGAGATCAAAAAGGCTCTTGTGAGTGCTCCTATTGTGCAAGCACCGGATTGGAGTCTCCAGTTTGAGATTATGTGCGATGCTAGCAACTATGCGGTAGGAGCGGTTCTCGGGTAAAAGAAAGACAAGAAGATGCACGTGATCTACTATGCAAGTAGGACGCTTGACGATGCACAAGGGAGGTATGCTACCACGGAGAAAGAGCTACTTGCGGTTGTATTTTCTATCGAGAAGTTTAGGTCCTATGTGGTTGGCTCCAAGATCATCGTTTATACGGATCATGCCGCTTTGAGGCATATCTAAACCCACGTTTTTTTTTTTTTTTTCAACTTCCATTTTTTCTTAGTTTTGCTAAGGTAAATATTTTTTTATAGTAGATTTATATTAATACTATAAGTCTATAATGGCTCATATAAGAGATGAATAAAGATTTATTTGTATAATTAACTTATATTTAAATTATCGACTTGTTGCAAGTTCATTTTAGTGGCATGGAGAGTTGAAACCATAATTCTTTTTTTATATTGATTAAGTGGGATAATTTCAGTTTGGTTTTAGACTTGTAGGGAATGGTTTTTTTATGCCTTCGTTTCGTTTACGTTTCGTTAGGATTCTTGTTTTTATAAGTTGATTTTTTAAAAACCGAATTAAAACCAAACCAAATTACAACCGAACTGAACTAAACCAAACCGAACTAAACCCAAACCTACACAAACCGAACCAAACTTATTTCGGTTGAATTTGGCTAGAGTTTTATTCAATCCGAATCAACCGAATCGAACCGAAATTAAGCCGAAATGCCCACCCCTACAATGCATCAAGAAAAGAAAAAATTTCATCTATACTATTAAAACAGGGTAACATTTGTGTCCAAACAAGGAAAACTTTCATTTTAGTCTATTCCTATCTTGGATAATTACTATTCTTTTTATTTTATTCCTATTGCCAAATAGATATTTTTATTAAATTTAAAAATTAATTATATTTGGTTTAATTTAAAAGTAGTTTAATTAATTAATTCGATTATATATATATATATATTAATTTTAATTCGTAATTAGAAAAATTAAGACTATGCCAAAACTTAAATTAAATATTTAAAATTATAAATAAAATCGATTATTATAAATTATATATTACACAAAAAACATTTCCAAACATATAACTTTAAAAATTAAACGCTACATATTATATAATTCTTCTGTTTTATTAATGCAAAATTAGAAACATAAAAAAATATAATATCTCTTAGCACAATTACAAAAAAAAACAAATTTCTTTGAATAAATTCCCCCCATCCCCACAAAATGATTTCATTCAAATAACAAATATTAAATTCAATATTTCATTTTTTCGGAAGGTAATTAATGACATCAATTATTGTTATATAATTCAGAAAATATTTAATTAATCAATATTTGTCACAAAAACATTAATGGTATTAGTTAAGCTAATTAAAATCAATTATGGAAATTTTTGCAAAATAAATGAACCTCGAAATGTTTAAAAAATATATATATATGGAAAATGTGATCAACAAATAAATTAATTATAAATGAAATATTCTCCAAAAAAATATCACATATAATTAGCAGCCATACATGAATCTATGAT
Source organism: Eutrema japonicum (assembly GCA_030161315.1). Lineage (NCBI taxonomy): Eukaryota > Viridiplantae > Streptophyta > Magnoliopsida > Brassicales > Brassicaceae > Eutrema > Eutrema japonicum. The sequence continues at coordinate 22,869,427 of BSQW01000010.1, read as the reverse complement.
GATTCAGTTACCTAAACGAATTGACCATCAAACAAAAATTATAAATAAAATATTTTTCAAACGATTTGTTACGATTAAGAAAACCGAATTAATTACTTTCTAAAACTTGAAATCCAAATATTTTTTTTTAATTAAAGGATATCTGAATTAAATTGTTTGTAACTTAGATAGATGCAAATCTGTAAATAAATTTTTTGACCCGTATTTTAGGCATTAGATAGATGCAAAACATTTAGGCATTAGATAGATTCAAATCTTTCAGTATCTTCCAAATAATTACAAAAATCTATAATATATTCAACCATACAAATAAAGCATCTTGTCTAAAATCTCTATAATATTATTTAAGAAGACATTTAAAAAAATGAACTTTATTTTGTAAGTTATTACATGAAATATCATTACAAATAACAAAGAATAATTGAAATAGGAAGGGATATAATAGTCTTTTAAAATTATTGATTAGAATATATAAAGTATATATTTTGCATTAAAGATGTTATTTATTATTTAATTTCTTAATTATTTTAATACTATATATTTTAAAATAATAATCAATTCATAGATATTCAAAAAAAAAAAATCTATTCAAAATATTGCTATATTTTTCACTATAATTTACTATATTTTATTTGAATATATATCAAAACAAAAGTTGAAAACTATTTTACTAATTTTATAAAAAGTCAGACACAAGAAAACTTTTTTTTAATAGTTCGTAGACTAACCACAAAAACTATAATTATTTAACGGTGCATATTAGAGTTATGTTTTCAATATTATAAGTTCTTGCGGGTTAGCCCGAATAATATTTTAGTTCACTGCAAAATGGGTTAAATAGACATATTATTACAAATTGACAGTTTTATCTATAATCATTACTTAGTTATATTGTAAAATTCAGATAAAACTAATTTTTTTAAATTTTAAAATAATTTTTTTCCAAAAATTACTCCGCGCTATAATTAGCGCGGGTTAAATCTTAGTATTGATAACATTTTTAAAATCAGGAATATCTACAATAATTGTATCATAAATTTCAGAATAACTATTTCCCTAACTACATAATATTTTATTCTTTTATACTTAACAACCAATATATTTTAAATTCTTTATAATCAAACATAACCAATATAATTAGCCGACTTAAAGCACTATAAATAACATGTAGTAGAAGAGAAACCATACCATCATCTTTGTCGACATTAGTTTTTATTCTTCTTCTTAGAAAACGTATATATTCTCAAATTTTAGATTCAATTTTTTCTGTTTTGAGCTATTGATTTCAACTAATGTCTTTGTTTTAGTTACATATATGCTATTGGATTTTGGATATGTTTTGTTTTAGTTACATATATGCTATTGGATTTTGGATATGTTCACTAGAAGTCTTGCCGCTCTTGGGTGTTCTTGGTTGATTTTCGTAAGTAGATTTATAAATGAAAAAGCTTGAATGTAGGGTTTATCAGAAGAGAGAGTTGTTTCTTGAACCGATGTTCGTGATTCTATCTATGCGGTCTGTTAACAACCAAGTGTTAATGTAATTTTTATCCATTGTCTCTCTCAAGTGTACCTATTTTTTAAGGTTTCCGAGATTCTAAAAAACCGCGACTTTGGTCTGTTTTTGTTTTTTTTGCAAGGATTCGCTGTTGGTTTCATCACCGGAAATTGCAGGTTTTATCAAATCTGAGGTACTTCTAAATCAAAACTCAACGGATTTGTATTTTTCACAATCGTTTGTGTCAAATAAGTTTTTTATCCTAGGAATTTTATAGGAAACCATATAGTAATGGAGGACCGGATCATTATCCGACGATGGAACAAAATCACTATCATGAGTTTTGTCTCGGAAACTTTGAGAAACTCATGGTATCTTCCGAAGATTCGAAAATCCGGATGTATGATAAATCACAAATCCTTAGGTAATAATTAAAATTTAATCTTTGAATTTTTATAATTTTCGCGTTAAGTGGCCGGAGGAATAGCTTACCTCTGATGGTGGAAGTGATCTCCATCGTCGGCGCGTGGAACCGGAGAGGAGTGAGAGTTGAAGATGCGAAAGAAGAAATAAATAATTGCATTTTTTTTTGTAAATTCATATGAACTGAAATTATATATAACAAAACAGATGATAAAATTGAGGTAGCGGGCTCATGAAACAAACAATAACAATACATATCATAAAATTGTGGTAGAACTATTGTTTTTTTTTAACGGATCATAAAATTGAGGTAAACAGAACAAAATAGGTTTAGAATCTAGAAAACATAAAAAAAACAAATAAAAAATTATTGCATGCCCTCATTGTGGATTACAATTTAAGAAAACTATATAATATATCTTATACCACAAATAAAATTGTTAACACATCTCAAAATTTTATATCCACAAATACATTTTGTCGAAAAAATAAAACTAAACTTCTGAATACAAAATTTAAAACTTACCTCCGTTATAGAGTGGATTAGAAAAAGATTATGTGAACATAATGAACTCCCATTACTTTTCATATTGAACTCCCGTTCTAGGGCGGATTAGAAAAAATAAATTATATCTAAACACCAAAATAATTATGTGTCTCATATGACAAAAATTAAATATACAAAAAAATTATATCTAAAGATAAAAATAAACACAAATTATATTACAAAACTGGGATTTAACCCGCGCTAATTATAGCGCGGAGTACTTTTTTTATTAGATTTTGTTTTGAAATTTAAGAAAATTGTTTTTATCTGAATTTTACAATATATTTAACTAATGATTATAGATAAAATTGTACACTCTCTGTGTCCGGAACGGTACTCTGGCTAGGACCTGCGTCAGTACCCCTCTGACGGTCTTGATCGAATCCACCGTAAGACCTACAAAAAATAAAAACGCGATCGATGACAAAACATTTAACTAAACATAAATATTTTTCTAAAAAACCAAAATTTTGTTTCAAAAAATACTGAAATAAAAATTGTTTATTTCAAAAACTATTTCGCAAAACTATTTTAATAAATAAATATATAAAAACCGTTTAAAAAAATATTTTTATGAAAAAGGTTTAAAAAAATATAATTTATAAAAACATTTAAAAAAAAATATAATTATAAAAATCGTTTTTAAAAAATATATTTATAAAAAATGTTTTTTAAAAATTATATGTATTAAAAACGTTTTTCACAAAATAAAAAATATAATAACAAAAAACGTTTTTATAAAATATATTTTATATAAACGTTATTTAATTAAATCTATAATTCTAAAAATTTTAAAATACAATAATCTAAAATATGAACACATATTCAAACATAATCAAAACAAAAACCATAAATCCACAAAAACCAATCATTCTAACAACCTAATCTAATTAACAATCTAACAACCTAATCTAATTCCACAAATTCCAAAAAAAATCATCATAATCTAATCTAACAACATCCTAATCTAAAATTTTATAATTATATAAACTTACATTTGTGGGTTTGAGAGAATGTCGGGGAGAGAGAGAAGTGTGGAAACAAGAAGAATAACATATGAGAAGAAGAAGAAGAAGAACAGATGAGAAGAAGAAAACAAGAGAAGAGAAGAAGAGAGATTATGCAGGTCGGCGGAGATTGAGAGAGAAGATCGATGGTTTCAGATATTTATAAAGATTTCCGACGGACTCCCTCCCTCGGGAATCCGTCGGAAACTCATTTCAATTAACCGTTTCGATTTTTCTCTTTTTCTTTTGGCAGCTTAATTTCGCGGGTGAAATTTCAGGACCCGTCGGAAATTTCCGAGGGATTTCCGACGAATTTCCGACGGTTTAGGGTTTAGGGTTTATATTATGAAGTTTTCATTGATTTTAATGTTTAATAACCATTAGTGTTATATACTACGTAAGAAAAACCTTAGAAAACAAGCAAAACAAGTTATTTGGGAGTTCGTAAAAATCGATCGATGAACGAGTTCAAGCATTCATAAAAACAAATAGAACATCTAAGGACATTTACGGGGTTTCTTCGGGTTTGAACTAAAAAGTTTAAAACATATGATTTTTAAAACCTTTTCACATAAACTAGTGTATATTTGTTACTTCTACATCTATGAAGACCTAACAACTTCAAAATCTCGCAAATTTGAGGTTTTATTCCCTAAACAGTCGGAAATCCCTCGGAAATTTCCGAGGGAATTCCGACGGATTTAAGGATTTTCAGTTCGGATGCCTCGGCTAAATTCGAAAATGTCTCGGCTAAAACTGATACTGTCTCGGCCAAAACTGATACTGGTCGTGTCCGTCGGAAATCCCTCGGAAATTTCTTGGGGGATTAACGGTTTTAGCCGGGGGAAAAACATTTATGGACACTTTACTATATTAATTATGTTTAATTTCTGGGAAGAAAGATAGGTTTTTATTTCATTAAAAGGTGAAAACATTAATTATACATAGATAAATAATATATATCACATAAAATTCATTATTCGGAGTCCGATGAATAATCTGACGTAGCTTAATCGGATTCCTCGTCAAATTCGCCGATCTCTTCCTCTGAATCCTCAAATACCTCGTAATTTCCGTCCATGGTGAAATCAACCACGAGATCAACTTCAAGAGAATGCTCGATCGGACTTAAGTTACCTATTGCCAGAACCTGCAAAGGGTCGTGCTCTGACACACCATAATCTCTTCCCCTTGGGTGTATCGACGTAACAGTAATCCAAGGGTCTTGCTTGTTCCTAACCCGGGGGTATCGAATGTAGAAAACCTGATCCGCTTGTGAAGCAAGAATGAAAGGATCGTATTTCTGAAGTCGCCTTCGAGAGTTTACAGATGTAACACCAAATGCGTCCTGGCGTATACCTCCTACTGGATTATACCAATCACAATAGAACGCAATGCACCTCAAGTCGAGCATCCCCGGATAATGGACCTCCAATATTTCGCGGAGGACACAGTAGTAGACAACTTCTCCAGATTGAGTTAATATACCATAATTACAAGCTGTCTTTGAGCTTCCTTCCCGATGAGCCTTAAAAGCATACCCTCGGGTGCAATACATCGGATAAGACTTTGCAATTAACGTCGGGACTTTCATCATCTCAACTAACCAGGTCGGAAACTCATTCCCGAGAACAGTCATCTGACGAACCTGTTAAAATTTCAAGTGGACAATAATCGACACAATGTTTATATATAAAAAATTATTCTAATTTAATTATATAATAATAAATCATCATTTAACACTTACATGATATTTCAACGAATCACCAAAGTCATTCTGCTTGACGACATCAAGCTCATCCTCTGTGTAATTTGGATACTAATCGCGTATTTGGGTCATGAACATCATGTGCATGAACAAATGCATTAGAAAATTATAATAACATAAGTAAACTTTGTTAACCAATAAAAAAATAACATTTAATTAGGTACCTCTCATATTCTAAAACGTCATCGCAGTTTGTCAGAATATACATATGCAAGTGCCTTTGCTCCTCCTCTAATAGTCGCCGATCCTTGCTTTTTCCACTTAGTCGTCCAATCTGAGTAAATATATCGGGAACATAGACAGGATAACTAACTATGTTCCCTCTATCCTCATGACGTGCGAGGCGTCTATTTTATGTTTGGACTTGCGCTAGAAAGTAGTAGCTAGCAAAGTTGGAAGTTTCTTCATTAATGCTCTGTGCGACAATAGAACCCTCGACTCTAGAAAATTTTTTCACCTTCTTCTTTAGGTGGAACATATACTGCTAGAAAGGGTACATCCATCGGTATTGAGCAGGCCCACCAAGTGCTGCTTCTCGAGGGAGATGAATAGGAAGATGTTCCATAACATCAAAAAAGGCAGGAGGAAATATTTTCTCGAGGTTGCAAAGGAGAACCGGGATGTTTTCCCCTAGATTTCGGATTCCGGCTGATGTAAGTGATCTCGTGCATAGATCCCGGAAGAAAGCACTGATCCCTGCATATAAAGTACACATACAAAATTAAATAACTTCCGTATAATAATCACAAATATACAATCACCAACATATGTAATAGTGTAAATGTATGTATACCTGCAATAGCTTCATGGACGTTTATAGGAAGAAGACATTCAAATGCAAATGGAAGGAGGCGCTGCATGACAACATGATAATCATGACTCTTCATCCCATAAAACATCCCTTCTGAACTATCGACGCAATTACGAATGTTAGATGCATATCCGTCTAGGAATTTGACACCGTGCTTAATCCAATCGAATAACTCCTCCTTTGAAGACGCATCCAACCGGAAAACAGGGGGATGTGATTTCCCGTTCGCCATTACATGCAACTCCTTACGGGAACAAATATCTGGCAAGTCCAATCTGGCCTTCAAATTATCTTTCGTCTTTCCTTGCACATTTAGAACAGTGTTCATGATGTTGTCGAAAAATTTCTTTTCAATGTGCATCACATCTAGATTATGGCGCAGCAAATGGTCTTTCCAATATGGCAAATCCCAGAAAATACTCTTCTTGTGCCAATTGTGGTACTCACCACAACCGTCAACAGGATAATGCCCATTACCCCCGCATAAAACTGTCTTCTCAGCACCAAAATCTCTGAACTGATTCATAATATAATTCTCATCTACCTCAGGAGGTGGACCATCGAAAACTTTTTTGTTCTTTCTAAACAATGTTGTGCTCCGGCGATATGGATGATCATGCGGTAGAAATCGTCGATGACAATCAAACCAAGAAGTCTTACGTCCGTTCTTCAATTGGAACGCATCAGTGTTATCTTGACAATATGGACACGCCAACCTTCCATGCGTCGACCATCCAGATAGCATACCGTATGCTAGGAAATCACTTATGGTCCACATAAGTTCCGCACGCATCATAAAATTTTGTTGTAGGGATTCATCGAACGCTTCAACACCGTATTTCCACAACATTTTCAACTCATAAATTAATGCATGTAAGAAAATATCAAGCGATCTCTTAGGATGCTCTAGACCTGGGACGAGGATCGTGAGGAACAAAAACTCTCATTTCATGCACATAGATGGCGGTAAATTGTACGGTGTGACGATTACTGGCCACAATGAATATTTCCTCCCATGCTTTCCAAAAGGGTTGAATCCATCCGTAGATAACCTGAGGTATACGTTCCTTGGCTCACACACAAAACTAGGATAAACCTCTAGAAAATGTTTCCATGCTTCTGCATCTGAATGATGCGCTATCTCTCCAGCTGAGTTATGTTCTGTATGCCATCTCATAGGCCCTGCCGTTTGCTGGGATTGATATAACCTCTTCAACCTATCAGGTAGGGGAAGATACCACATCCGTTTATGTGGAACAGGTACTCTGCCTCATGTATCCTGATAGCGAGGTTTGTGACAAAAACGACACTTCAACCGGTTTTCATCCTTTCTCCAGTAGATCATACAGTTGTCGATGCACACATCTATCATCTGATAAGGTAATCCAAGACCAGCTACAAGCTTCTGAATCTCATAGTATGAAGCCGGTGAAATATTATCTTCAGGTAAGACATCTCTCACAAAATCAGCTATCGCATCAACACAATCTTCAGCCAAGTTGAAATCCATCTTTATAGTCATCGACCTGCTTGCAAATGAAAGAGGCGATATTCCATCTCTACATCCTCTGTATAATGGCTGCTTTGACGTATCTAGCATATCAAAAAATATGGAATATTCCGAGGGATTTTCGACGGCTGGTAATTCGTCGGAAAATTCCGACCGATTTCCGAGGAAAATTAATCCTTCAGAATGCCCTTGTTATGCCCTGGGTATTCCGTCGGAAATCCGGGTGTTTTCTTGTAGTGTTCTCTCGATGGATAAAAGGATCATTGATCTGAAGGTGTCAATGGGGATCTGGTAAGGGCAAGAAGGCAAGCTGTGTGGGAACAAATTTCTCACATTGGACTGACAAGAGATGAAGCTTTGGTGCTAGTTGGTGATTTTAATGAATTGATGAATAATACGGAGAAGCTCTGGGGGCCAGCAAGAGAAGAATCCACTTTCTGGGATTTTCGTAATATGGCTGAGTCGTGTAAGATTAGAGAGATTAGAAGCTCTGGAAACTCACTCTCTTGGGCTGGATGGCGAGATAATGTCTGGGTTCAGTGTCGGCTTGACAAAAGTTTTGGAAATGATGAGTGATTTCAACTATTTCCTCTATCGCAATTGGAGTACCTGGACATGTTGGCCTCGGAGCATCGCCCATTACGAATTAGCTTTGCTCTTGATTCTGATGATCCAAACAGAGGCAGATTTCAATTTGATAAGCGTCTGATTACTAAGGAGGGCTTCGAATAAGTAATTTTTCACGGTTGGGGTATCGATACGGGATGAGGAGAGCAAAACACTACAAGAATAATTGTATATTGCCACATATAATTTTGTGGCAAACACATAAAATCCGTGGCAATATAGGCATTCGCCACGAATTACCACAAAATTAATTTATGGCTATAGGATCGTTACAAACAGAATTTTGTGGTAATTTCTGGTATTTTTACCACGAAATGCCACGACGAAATTCTCTGGTAAATTAGCCATGAATTATCCATAAACCAATTCTGACAAATTGACCACAAATTCATTAAAAATAATCGTGACAAATTGTAATAAATTATCACAACATCATTTCTGGCTAATTTAATTTGACAAAAATTGCCACAACATTTTTTCTAACTAATCCGTGGCTTCTCAGAAAAAAATATTAAAAAGAACATATTAACAAAAATAATATATAATTATTAATAATAACCAAATTGATTTATATATCAAAAAAAAATTCAGGCTCTCGCGACAAAAATAAAAAAAAAATAAAAAAATTCACGATCTTCGATCTTCGATCTTCTTCTCCCTCGCCGGCTCCTCCGTCGATCTTCTTCTCCCTCGCTGACTCTCTGGTCGGCGTTCATCTTCTCCGTTCCTGAGGTGAATCTCCGCCACGGTGGCGCTGCCGATGAATTCGCCGCTCAGCCTCTTCTTCTCCGTCGTCTTCTGCATCAGCCTCGTCCGCAAGTGGAGTTAAGATCCGCAACTGCTTCAACGATGGAGCAAGCCTTGGGATTAGATGAACTTATGGCATTGACATTGACACTCTTCTGGTGGAAATTTTGAATGTCTTCTAAAAACAAAGCTGTGTAAGATGGTAATGATGATGCTGCTGCTACCGCATTGTTATTGTTGTTGTCGATATTCTTCGAGAGCAATGCTTCTGGACTGAAATCGAAATCACGGGATTTCCTCAATGATCTGCTGCGGCTTACAATTTGAGGCTTAGGCAATTCAGTTCCAGATGACAGCACTATCTTACACTCTTTCACTGCCTCTTGTTGCTCTTTGGTGATACGAATCGGCCTTACGCTTCTGCGGATAGGAGCTTGGGTACCGGTTTTGGCATTCATCCCAGGATTCAACTTCTGAAACAGAAACATTGTAAACATTCCCTTCAACAAATTCATAATACTTGATTGGATTCAAACTTATGCAACATAAACATTAGAAACATTCATTCAAACAATACCAAACACTTGGATTCGATTACGGTCTAGTAAGAATTCACACCTGAGCCACCAAATTTGCAGATTCTTTAATCAATCCCTGACTTTCAGTTTCTCTGTTCATCATCCCGGAGACCAAATTTGCAGAACTAAGGTTTGTCTCCGATCTTCTTCCCGGAGATCTGATTACTCTTCTACTACCACTTCCTCTCTCCCTACTTCCCGATCGATAACTCTTCGAATCCTCCCTCTCTCTGCTTGGCGTTCGTTTTCTCCTCTCCCGAGGCGAATCTCCGCTACCGTGGCGCTGCCGATGAATTCGCCGCTCAGCCTCTTCTTCTCCGCCGTCTTCCGCATCAGCCTCGTCCGCGTCACCGTCGCGACTCCTCTCGTTCTGGTCAAAATCAAAGCTCCTTTTAGATCCAGAATATCTCCTTGTTTTCGCGGCGGCGGATTTGCTCCGGCTCAGTCTCCCGCACTAAATCAATATAGCATCCACATCCACTGGATTCTGATTCGAGCCGGTTGATTTCTCATCGGAAACCGTAGAATCCTCCGGATCTGTCTTCTTGGATCTCTCATGGCTCCTTCGGTGTTTTATCACGAACACCTCTTTCCTCGTCTTGCCATTCTCTTGTAGCTCTGCTTCTTGTTTCACTTCATTCTTTGGTTTCGATTCTTTGGTTTCCTTGTCTTGTCATTCTCTTAAGAAAAGTGTTAAGAGAAAATAAAAAGAAGGAGCAGATTTGGGTCGTTGGATTTAATCAACGGTGAAGGATAAATTAAAGCGTGATCCTCGTGATTTTGGAGTAACCAATGAGAAGCCAATATTTTTTTTTACATTTTGATGTAGATTAGTAATAACTTGTTAAAGAAATCTCTGAAAAAAAATTCTTTCACAAATATTTTAGAGAAGATGAAATGTCTGAGATGAATGAATGAGTGAAAATAAGTTTATTTATAGATTGCAAATACTGTTCATAACCGTTGGATTTTTTGAAAAAAATCATGTTCATAAAATGTTATTTGTATATTATTTTTAAGTGTTGATTTTTTTATATTATTTGATGTTTATGTGTAAGAGTTTAGAGTTTAAGATTTAGAGTTTAAGATTTAGAGTTTATGATTATGGGGTTAAGGTTGAGGTTTAAGGGTTAAGGGTTTGTTTTTGAGGTTTAGAATTTATGATTTATAAGATGATTATATTTTTTTAAAATTAAGAGTTGAATTTTTTTATTATTATTTGATATTTATGTGTAAGATCTAGTTTACAATTTAAGATTTAGAGTTTATGATTAAGGGTTAGAGGTTTGGGGTTTAGGGTTAAGGGTTTGTGTTTAGGATTTAGAATTTATGATTTATAAGATGATTATATTTATAAAATTTGTAAGTGTTGAATTTTTTTATATTATCTGTAATTTATGTGTAAGATCTAGTTTACAATTTAAGATTTAGAGTTTATAATTAAGGGTTAGAGGTTTAGGGTTTAGGGTTAAGGGTTTGTGTTTAGGGTTTAGAATTTATGATTTATGATTTATAAGATAATTATATTTATAAAATTTGTAAGTGTTGAATTTTTTGTATGTTATTTGATATTTATGTGTAAGATCTAGTTTACAATTTAAGATTTAGAGTTTATGATTAAGGATTAGAAGTTTAGGGTTTAGGGTTAAGGGTTTGTGGTTGGGGCTTAGAATTTAGAATTTATAAAATGACTATATTTGAAATTTTTGTAAGTGTTAGATTTTTTATATAATATTTGATGTTTTGTGTAAGATCTAGTTTACAATTTAAGATTTAGACTTCATGATTAAGGGTTAGAGAGTTAGGGTTTAGGGTTTGCGGTTTAGAATTTCGTATAGCCACGGATAAATTTGTGGCAAATCCGTGGTTATATCATTAAATTTGTGGCGAATACCATAATTGTGGCAAATTTGCCATAAATTCTCACCTTTTGTGTCCTAGCAAATTTGACAGGAAAACAATTCTTATAATCTGTGGCAAATATTGACACAAATTTTTTTTGTGGCAATTTGTGGCAAAATTTGCCACGGTATGCCACGATATTGGTCAACGTGGCAAATTTGACACAAAATTGACACAAAATGCAACAAAATTAAAAAAATAGTTTTTCGTGGTAAATTTGTGGCAAAATTCTTGCAATATTCAACTTTTCTTGTAGTGAAACGTTATGGAACGTATAGCCAGGTGCCGTCGGGAAATCACAAAGTGGAAGAAAACCTCTGATGTCAACTCCTGGAGTAAGATCCAGAGATTAAAATACGCTTTGGAAACATAAATAGCCAAAATTCAGCCGGATAAGAGACTAATGCAGAGAACAAAATTTGATCTCGCTGAGGCGTATAAGGAAGAAGAAATCTTCTGGAGAGAGAGGAGTAAAGAACAATGGATGAAATCAGGTGACATGAATACGAAGTTCTACCATAATTGTGTGAAGGAAAGGAAACTACAAAACTGCATTCCAATGCTTAAAGACGAAGAAGGTCGTGAACAATTCACGGAAGGTTCCAAAGGGAACATCGCAGTGGATTATTTCAGGGAATTGTTTATGAGCTCCAATCCGTATGATGTGGAATCGGTGTTCCAAGGTTTCACGGAGAGAGTCTCTTCGGACATGAACGCAATTCTAGTTGCGCCTATTACCGATGCATAAATTAAAAAAGCGGCTTTTAGTATCAAAGGTAGCAGCTCACCTGGAGCAGATGGCTTATCTGGTATCTTTTACCAACGATACTAGCACATAGTAGGAGATGCAGTCTCCGAGGAGATCCATCACTTCTTTCAGTCAGCCATTATGTCTCCGGATGGAACCACACGCAATTATGTCTGATTCCCAAGGTTCCCAATCCATCGGAGATGAAGGATATGTGCCCAATTAGTCTATGCTCAGTTCACTACAAAATTATATCAAAAGTGCTTTGCGGACGACTGAAACAGATTTTGCCATCTATTATATCAGAAACGCAGGGTGTCTTTGTCTCGGGCCGATTAATTACGGATAATATCCTCATTGCCCATGAGATGATTCATGGTCTTCGTACTAACCCGTTGGTAACGAACGAATTCATGGCTATTAAGACGGACATGTCCAAAGCGTATGATCGTGTCGAATGGAGCTTCTTGGAGATCCTTATGGAAAAATGGGTTTTGACAGAACTTGGATTCGATGGATTATGGGCTGCGTCAGTTCGGTGTCGTATACGGTTCTTCTGAACGGCCGCTCTCATGGTTTTATCAAACCATAAAGGGGCATAAGACAAGGGGACCCGCTCTCCCCGTTCATGTTTATCATTTGCGCTGAAGTTCTAGTAAGTTGCCTCAACAATTCAGAAGCAAAAGGGAAGGTACATGGGATCAGGTTGACACCTCAAGGTCCTTCGGTCCACCACCTGCTCTTTTCTGATGATAGTTTGCTTATGTGTAGAGCATCAGTCGAAGAAGCAACTGAAATTTCTCAATGCCTTAAACGATACGGAGATGAATCTGGTCAGATGATCAACACCATGAAGTCATCGATCATTTTCGGACTGCGAGTGGATGGACTAAGGAAAAATGAAGTGAAGCTTGCTCTGGGTATCAATACGGAAGGAGGAGAAGGTAAATATCTTGGACTACCAGAATGTTTTAGTGGCTCAAAAAGACTATTACTGAATTTTATTTGAGAAAAGCTACAAAACTGAATCAATTGATGGTATGCCAAAGCTTTGTCGCAAGGTGGTAAGGAGATACTTCTGAAGTCAGTGGCAATGGCTCTTCCGGTGTTTGTAATATCGTGCTTTAAATTGTCCAAAGATCTATGCTCAAAACTTACCAGTGCTATGACTCAATTCTGTTGGAGTGGGAGAAATAACTCGGGAAAAGTCCCATGGGTGGCTTGGCAAAAGCTCTGCAAGAAGAAAGAAATGGCTGGTCTTGGGTTCCATGATATCGGGAGATTTAATCAATCATTGCTCGGGAAGCAAGCTTGGAGGATACGGAATTGCCCTGATTCTCTGCTCTCTCAGATTTTGAAGTCTCGTTATTTCACAAACCAATCATTCTTGGATTGCGGTGTGGGACTTCGACCTTCTTACGGTTGGAGAAGTATTCTTCATGGCCGAGAACTGATTAAACAGGGACTATTAAAATCTATTGGAGATGGAACGAACACCTAGATCTGGACAAAAAACTGGATCCTAGATAAGTTACCAAGACCTCCGAATTATTGGCAAAACAGTATTGTGGATCTAACTCTCAAGGTGGATGATCTAATTAATACGAGGACCGGTCAGTGGGATGTGATGCGAGTAAATACGACCTTTGTAGACGAGGATTCTGAGCAAATCCTTAAGCTGAAAATTAATCAGAACCAGAGTGACTCGCTTATTTGGGGTTTTGCAAAAGATGGATTATATAACTCTCAGAGTAGTTATCAATTACTCGACCAAATCAAGGATCTCCAAGCACCTCCAGGCCCTCCGATGCCACCAATTGAGAAGCAAATGTGGAAGAACCTGTGGAAGGTCAACACATACCCTAAAATTTGCCACTTTCTTTGGAGAGCCTTACCTGGTGCACTTGCGGTCAAAGAACATTTTATGACAAGAGGTATTAATCTGGATCCTATATGTAAGTGTTGTAATGATGCGTTGGAGAGCATATGTCATGTCCTCTTCCATTGTTCTAGAGCCAAAACAGTGTGGGAACTGTCAAATTTCCCGTCACCCCCTCCCCGGATGGGTTCTCTCCCAACTCTATTTTTCTCAACTTCCATCATCTAATCGCAATTAGTACGAACAGAGGAATTGACGGGAAGGTACGTTTATCCTTTCCATGGATTCTGTGGCAGCTATGGAAGGCAATGAATGCCTTAATTTTTGAAAACACCTTCTTAACTCAGGCCGTGATATCCTCGAAAGCCAAAGAATTCTGAGATATGGGTTACATTAGGGAAGTCTGAAATACCAGGTGATTCCAATGCCTCCCAGCCTTTGCCTCGCTCAAGAGGATGGAAGAAACCTGCTCAAGGAACTCTCAAATGTAACATTGTGTGCTCATGGATAGACCATCACCAGAATTACGGAGTATCTTGGCTGGTTTGGGACTATATTGGCACCACTCTGTTCCATAGTCGTCGAGCATTTTCTGCGATATTAGACCTGATGGAGGCAGAGCTCTTTAGCTTTTTCTGGGCCATTGAATCAGCGAAGAATATGAAGCTCAAAAATGTTACCTTTGAATCATCCATGGTACTGGCTAGGGAAGCCCTCCTCCATCCGCATAAGTATCCTATGGTCAGAGGTATACTGGATGCTATCTTCTATCTTCTCCAATCTTTTGATACTTGGTCCTTGGAACATACTTCGAGTGAGAACAATAACCCAGCAATGGAGATAGCGGCCAGTGTCACAAGGGATCATCGATATGCCTCGTATATCGCTAGAGGCGATCCAGAATGGCTCCGTGCAGGCAGAGTCGGCCCTGAGTTTTAGAAGGCCACAAACTAAAAAACAATTTGGGCCGTTTTACCATATTAAGTTTCGGACTTATGAATTTTTGAAATTTTTTTATAATTTTACCACTAAACTAAAGAAACTTTTTGAAATTTAAAGGCTGATTTATTTTTTATGAAAATGATGGCCGCAACCCCATGCTTGCTTTGCTTGGGCTCAGGGCCGACCCTGCGTGCAGGTCTCAGTGCTGAGGCGTCAAATGGGTAATCGGAGAATTTTCCCTTTGACCTCTCTCTTTTATGTTGGCATTGTGAGAGTTGGCCTTTAAGGTTCTCAGAGAGCCTTTTAATATTTTTTTTGGACGCACGGATTTAGAATCTAGTTTATTTATAATAATTCAAAACGCATACCTTAGTTTGTGATGACACTCCTCTTGATTTGGTAAGTCTTCTCTTTTGCCTTTTCCCTTGTGTATGAGAGCTTCAAACGTCCAACTCATGCATCGGTGTAATGACAAATAAGAAAAGTTATTAAATTATCCGCATAAGAGGCCATTCGCTTGTAATTGCGTTTAGACTTGGACTTGGGCCTATTCTTGATGTCTCTACCATGGTTTGGGCTCATTGGTGCGTCTCCAATGCTTGTTCAATGAAGTCCTTTTGATTGATTTTCTTGGTTTATCGCAACGATAGGTCATATACGTAGTGAGAGTCGTTATTCGGGGTATCATAGATGATATATTGTTGTTCATATATCGTGATTATAGGGTGTTATTCGTATATCATTGATGATATATCCTTATTCGTATATCGCGATGATAGATCGTTATTATTGATATATCGTTGGGGTTAAATCCTATTTTCGATATAAGCTCATAGTTCAAAAATAACTAGGATGAACGACCGATATACCGAGCCCAATCCAACTTGGATTAAAATCGACATACCGAGTCCAGTCCGACTAGAACTAGGGTTTACAAACACCTAAAAGGGGGTCTTGAAGCGAAGAGGACAACACAATAATCGTGAGAAAACCTTGAGCGCTATATTTTTACCTTATCCTAGAGACAGCGATAGAAAATCTACTTAGGATTTTCAACCATCGACGAACGTTCTTGGAGATCATCTTTTTACAGTTTGCGATAACAATTCTTTGTAATTTGGGGCGATTGAGAACCCAAACTCGTTAATTAATAAGATATATTTCCTCTTATTATTCTGTAAATTTATACTTTTTTTTTAACACTTTAAAACATATTTAAATGAAATTTCCAATATACTTGAAGGAACATAAACAAAGATGACAAAAGTAGGAGATGAGAAATTAGAAATGCAGAAAAAAGTTGAAAGAAATAAAATAAAAACAAGACAGAGAAATATAGAGAATCAAGCTGCTCTTTTTTTTTAATCTAAAAAGTTTTAGTATAGTATTATATATTTCAGATTAAATATCCATGCAGTAGCAAGAATATCATACTAGTGTTGTAGATAGCAGCAGACCGTCAACGGTCTACCTTGTTTTTTTGTGTCTGGATACATATTACACTGGAACATTCTTTATTGAGGCTCATTCGTTTTTTGAAAAAAATATTAAATCGAAAATTATCAACTTGTATTTGTTTTTTTGTAACTTCTTTGTGTCTTCCTAATAAATTTATCTTGTTCTTTATTGGTTAACAAATACACCATACTGGTTGACGTTTTTCTTTTATGGGTAAAACATGTTGTAGACAGCAGACCGTGAAGATCGGTCCAGAGTTTTTTCTTATATCTTTTGTGTCTGCCTGTATATGTTCGAGAAGCATTCATTATTAAGGCTTATTCATTTTTTTACAAAATTGTTCCAACAAAAGTTAATGCTTTATCATTACAAGCCATACAAAAGTTGAGAGTCTTCTCTATGGGTGGTTAAAATCAGTTGCAAAGATGAGATGATCTCCATCTCTTATAACATCTACATCGTCAATCTCTGCGTTGTTGTCTTTGCTCATAACTTTGGCAGCAAAAATACCAAACTTTTTGGAACCCAATTCTAGTAATTCCTTGAAACTCCCAGGAAGTAGCACTAGTTTCCCTGGCACCTCATCTTTCCCCGTGCAACTAATCGTCACCCTCACCGGATTTTCAACTCTGCTTTCAACTACCGTTGGTAACCCGTTCTTGTGCACGCTTTGATTAGCTAATATCCCAAACAACGAGTTGTCGAAATTATTAGTTTTTCGTCTTGGCCTTGTTTCTGTGATCCTGAAAGACACATCTCTTGATGGGGGGCGGATATTGGGTTCACTAGTGAATCTTCCCAGGAATCGGATTCCGTTTTTGAGGATAGGGAGCGAAGCACTTGACTCAATATGCGCCCTCTCGTGTATGTTTTCTCGGAATAGAGCTTTAATATCCTCATGCCCTTGTTGCTCAGCAAGATCCCTCCCCGTCCAGCCATGCATATCCTGTTTGTTAACGTCCGCTCCTTGCTCCAGAAGATACTTTACCATCTCAATATTCCCCTCGCATACAGCAGCGTGGAGTGCAGAGGTACCTGTGGCTCTGGGACGGGTAACGTCTCCACCATGTCGAACTATTTCTTTTAGTAGCTTCAAGTTGCTTTGCTCAGCCGCCGTGCAAGCAAAATGACCCACATCCCCTGCGTCTATGGTACCGCCATTTTCTAACAATACTCTTACAACTTTCTCATGCCCTTCCACCATTGCTTCCCACAGTGGTACATTCCCTTCCATGTCTTCATTTACATTTTGGTAAAACCAACAACTCATCAGTTACATGAAATAAAGAAAGAAGTATCTGACTTGAATATCATTTTAAGCAAGTACCTCTACAATTAGGGTCTGCATGGTAATCCAGTAGAAGAAGCACACAATTGAGACTTCCTTTTGATGCTGATATATGCTGTTTCAAGAAAAAAAACTAGGTGTCAGAGTTTAGATGGAAAAATAACCGAAAAATGTAAACTTCACTGACCAGAGGTGTTCTGCCATTGTTATCCGAATCATTTGGATCGAGTCCTTTTTTGAGTAACTGATGTAAAAGCAAATCGTCTTCTCTTATTGCAGCAAAGCATAAATTTAGAGGAAGATCCAATTTACCCCTTGCAAGCATATTTTCTGTCTCTAGTAGAACATTCGCCATCACCGGATCATTCATTTCTTTCAAATGCTGATCTCCTCAAATAAAGGGAGTTAAAACCAGTAAATAATTATTTAAATTTAAATTTCTCAAAACCTCAAAAGGATATGTTTGCTCACCTGAAGTAGATTATTCATGATTATGGTACCATCTCCAACATTAGCCTGAATAATATTTAAGAAAGTTGTACGGTTCATACGCAATAGTTGGCACAACCGTTTAGTCCTCACTGTAAACAACTGTGGTCTGTAGCACAACACACCTATTTCCCCAATAATGTCTCCAGCTTTAACCTCTTTCACAGCCTGAAATTCTCCAATGCTTAGATACATGTTAACTCCAAAATCACGGGTTTAGAGACATAAGAATAACCATAAGATAAAAAATATTTCCCGTCCTCAAAGTGACGCGACTTACAGTTTCTATTCCACTGTTGAGAACCACCAAGTCCTGCATCATAACAAAGAAGTTATATAATTAAACTAGTCTCGCATTCGTTTCATATATGTCAACTCAACAAAACTGTAGGAAGCTTTTGTAATGTTTATTACCGCGGTACCGTTCACAAGGATGTAGAAGTCTGTTGGTGCTTCGTTCTGCAAGATCACATCTTCTTTTGGCGGAAAGTACTCTGCTTTCATTTCCGAAACCTGTCAAATTTACAGATCGAAAATGGGAGCTTAGCATGGTATGCGCCACTTAAATTTTGTGTAGAAGATGGGAGATGAATGATTAGTTTTACCAGTTGGAAAAGCAGGTCATTGGATACTCCACGAAATAGGTAGACTTTATCCATGAGGGAGTAGAAAAGGAAGTGTGATATACTAGATCTAATGGCTTTTGGGAGTGCATCAAGAGTTTCTTGTTGTTGCAGCCCTTCAGAGTCTGTCCGATACTTCAAACATAAATGTGCAAGCATCTGATCTTGCAGACGTGGTGGTAAATGGTTTCTACGAGCGAAATTTGAAGCAGCTTGTATTGTATCTCTCTAGAAAAGAAGAACCAAATTTATGATTTTTCAATAATCTCGTGAATCATAAATATAATTAGGTGATGCAAAATGCTAACTTACAAAATTTCTGGTCCGACTTGTTCCATGGACTACCAAATTGGTCATGTTACCAATCAAGTATGCTATTAATCCGAGGTTGAAGAGCATATAGAAAATGTCAAATATCATCTCCTTTGTATTCACGGGATGCAGATCACCATAACCGACAGTTGTTAGAGTAGTAATCGACCAATACATGGAAGTAACATATCGCATCCACAAGCTTTCCTCTAGGAATTTTTCGTTCGATGCTCCAATCCATGTCTTTGCAGGGTCATGGTTGCGTGCTGCGATAAGGTAATAGAAACACGCAGCACAATGAACCGCAAAAAGGGTGACCTGCAAGATGCTACAGTTAAATAGTAATATACTACATTGAGAGTGTAGTTTAAATAAAGAAACATTATGCATTTTGATGTTCTTACACAAATGAGTTTTGCGCATCGGACCCAAAAGTAGTTAAAGTTGCGATCTTTTTCAAGCCTGTTCAAAGAGAGTGTCAAGATTTGTAGAATAGAAAGACGGAATATAAATTTCTTGATTCGAACCTGGCAAACAAGGCACCGACTCTGCGAAGACGCCAGAGACGAAGCATGTTAAATAATCCATAAGACTGGGATGATATTCTCATAGCCACCTCTGAGGGGATGGTTGATACGAGGTCAAGGAGGAACCAAGAACGCAAGTACTTAAATGCAATCATTTTACGATCATCAACAAGTAGGTAAGTCGATTTATCGAGGTAACCCACAAAGAATGTCATGATGATATCGATAGCGAAGAATCCATTAACAATGTTATCAGTGATAGAGAGTGGTGGCCTTGGCTTTCTCAGGAACCCAAACTCAAAAGGGGAAACCCAAGCCGTGTAAACCACAAGAACCACTAGGAAAGCTTCCCATATCCTGCATCCAACACATCCATTTCAGTTTTAATCAATAATCCTCATTTCTGAAATTTCTTTAATTTGCTTTGTTCGATAGCCACAATTTTTTCAACACTTAGTGTTTCACAAGTCTGTTATTGTTTGATGACGCTATGATACAACAAAAAAACGTTTTTCTAATTTTGGTTGGCTTAATTTTCTCAGATTTACATCATTCGTCGAAATCAAGGAACGCAGGCTTTGAATTTTCCACATTCACGTTTTCATTTGTCTATTATTATCTCAAAAAGCAAAAGCAAAAAAAAAAAGGCGTTCCAACCAAAGTGACAACGGAGGCCTTGAATTTTCAACATTTGCCATCGCATTTATTTGTTGACTATCAATTATGAACGATAGGGAACTAGGATTTGATTCAAAATGTTGAAGACAAATGAGCTTTAGTTATCTGCTAAATGAATATAACTAAAAAAAATTAAAAGGGAAAATCCTTCAACGATTGTAACATAGCGTAAAAAAAAAAATATATATATATATATCTTTACTAAAACACATAAAATAATAAAATACAAATAAAGGAATTTGGCCCAAAAAAGAAGAGGAAGTTAGTTATTAAAATAGTTTTATCAAATAATATGGTATTTTACATGTAACTCTGTGATTGAGGTTATGTGTTTTATTTCTACTTATATCAAACTTTACATTATTGTAACGTTTTATTTAATTTTATAATATTGTATGCAAATTTAAAGTATGTTTTATATTTTTTTAATTAAGTTTTAACATCACAATTAATTATTGTTGTTATTAAGGGCTATAATATAAAATACAAATTCTTTTGAGATTAAATTTAAAAATGTATCATTGGAGCAATATATCCTTAAACCATCATTTTAAAGATGAACCATCCTCAAAATGAGATTTTTGTTAGAGATGCTCTAAATATATGTTATTATATTAATATTTTAAGAATATAAAATCTAAACGTTTATACTCCAGAAATAGAAATATATTTGATAAATTATATATAGACCTATATATATATAGATATATGTATATATAGGTTATATGGTACAGAGGAAAATTATTCGTTTCATGTTAGTTAAAATGACATAAATAAAACTTGTATTTGGTATATTAATGTCCATATACTGGAAAAATAACATGTTCCAATATAATTAGGTGAGACCGATAAAACTATAAATTAAATGACCATATAGAAATGTTATATGTTACCGAAAAAAATATCCACCCTCTAATAAAAAATAAATTATCCAAAAATTGATCCGATATAATATATGTTGTTCATTAAAAAAACAAAACAAATGTCCAAAAAATATTATTATTATTATATATTTTTCGGCCGCCCTAAAAATAATTATGTGGATTTTATATTATCTTCTTAGTTTATGTTATTTTTTATGGCACTTGCACGAAAAATTATATGTTTATTGCCATCTAATCTAATTATTCAGAAAAAGGAACTTTTGTGTTCTTAGTCAAAAAGGTAAATTTTTGTGTTCTTAACCAAAAAAAGGTAAATTTTTGTGTTTTCGATCCTCGAAAATAAATGAATAAGAAGAACCAAGTTAAAATCGTAAGGATATAGCGAACCCAAGAGAGCATAGATGATGCTAACTCGAGAGTGAAGAATAAGAACAACAGGAAATGGTAGAAAGGCGAAACCTGTATTTATGATCGTAAGGAGATACGATGAATCTCTTCAGCTTGACTCGTCGGTTACTTCTAGCTCCCAGTGAAGGTAAAATTCCAGTTGAAAGACTAAAATGGCTGCTCTCTCGAGATAGCTGTTCAATTTCATCTACTTCGTGTCTCCCTCTACTTCTGAGACTCCCCATGGTTTTTTTTCTTCTTTTTTTTTCACTTACTTTCTCTCGATTGTTCTTTTCTCTTCCGGTTTATGTACAAGAGGCAGGGTAGATTTAATTTTGGTTGTGTCATCTCTGACTTTGGATCCTTCACTTTCAAGAAAATGTGGGTTCTTTCTGTATCAATGGGACCCACCCTCACGTCCTAGCATTAACTGTTGGTTTCTCCATACTGTGATAAAATAGTCTTGCTAGTTGTATTAAGAGAAAACAATAACAGACGGAAGAGGAAAACGAAGAGTTGACTTAACCAAGGAACGCAGGCTTTAAATTTTCCACATTCACGTTTTCATTTGTCTATTATTATCTCAAAAAGCAAAAGCAAAAAAAAAAGGCGTTCCAACCAAA
The DNA here is from genome assembly GCA_030161315.1 of Eutrema japonicum. NCBI lineage: Eukaryota > Viridiplantae > Streptophyta > Magnoliopsida > Brassicales > Brassicaceae > Eutrema > Eutrema japonicum. The sequence continues at coordinate 22,847,171 of BSQW01000010.1, read as the reverse complement.
GTGACAACGGAGGCCTTGAATTTTCAACATTTGCCATCGCATTTATTTGTTGACTATCAATTATGAACGATAGGGAACTAGGATTTGATTCAAAATGTTGAAGACAAATGAGCTTTAGTTATCTGCTAAATGAATATAACTAAAAAAAATTAATAGGGAAAATCCTTCAACGATTGTAACATAGAGTAAAATATATATATATCTTTACTAAAACACATAAAATAATAAAATATAAATAAAGGAATTTGGCCCAAAAAAGAAGAAGTTAGTTATTAAAATAGTTTTATCGAGTAATATGGTATTTTACATGTAACTCTGTGATTGAGGTTATGTGTTTTATTTCTTATATCAAACTTTATATTATTTGCTGAGCTGCCTCCTTACCTGTCTTTCGTAAACCCCGATCTAATCTTTGCTGAGCTGTTTCCATTCTATTTATGAAAATCTCACTCCCTTTTTACAATATCCTATCTTAAAATACTACAAACTCTTCGGTGATCATCCGGATCAACAATTGGCGCTAGAAGGAGGAGAAAAGAGATTTTCTATACGCAAAGAACGGACTCAGCAGCAACAACGATGACGGGCCCACCAACTTCGAAGGCACCAGCACCGCTTCCGACGATCGACCAACCGTAACCAGGACAAGCTACACCGGCCCAAGCATCGATTCGCCAAGAAGCTCCTCAGATTCAGCCCCTCGCGACTCAATCCACCCACGGCGCAAGAACCTGCTCCGCTCAGCAGCTCCATCACTCAAAGCACGCCCCAGCCACCGGGAGACCAGCCCACTCTGTCCGCCGTGATGCAAACTCTGCTCGCCCGGATAGACGAGTTAACTCGCACCACCGACCAACGGTTCGCCGTGTTGGCGGTCTCTCGCGACCGGTCAGACAACACTGGGTCACCCGCCGCTCAAACCCGAGAGCCAGCTTCTCGAGCAGACATATTGCATCTCCAAAGGAACCTATTCGGGAACTCGCCATCAGAATTCAAAGGGCCAACCAGACAGTTCACCCCCGCGGCTAGCGGCTTCCCGGGCAGTGCGGCGCGCCCTCAACATCTCAGTTCGGAGCGCTCCAGAGATGCCGAGTTCGAGGCCATGAAAGAGACGATCCGTGCAATGACTTCCAAAGTCCACCACGCCACCAGCTCGGCCCCGGAAATAGACCACGTCCTGAGAGAGACACATAACACGCCGTTCACGCAACGGATCGCATCCATCCCGTTTAGACATCATGGCAAATTCAAATTCCCTCCATACGCCGGCATCACCGACCCGACCAAGTACCTGACGGCATTCACAATCGCCATGGGGCGCACCCATTTTGCCCCTGATGAACGCGAGTCCGGTTACTGTCAACTATTCGTGGAAAATCTAACTGGCCGCGCTCTGACTTGGTTTTCTCGACTGAAAACACATTCCATCGATAGTTTCGGAGACCTCTCAACCGCCTTTCTCGAACATTACTCAATATAAATCAAACAGACCGCTTCTAGCGCCGACATGTGGGCATTACGCCAGGGGGAAAAGGAGTCGCTCAAATCCTTCATCGAGCGCTTCAAAGCGACGGCCTCTCAAAGCAACGTCGCAGACGAGTCCGCTCTTCCCGCCCTAAGAAACGGACTCCTTGTCGAGTCGGCCTTTAGAGACGACATGAAGCTCAACAGGCCGCGCTCACTTGAAGACGCCCTGCACCGCGCCGGGCTGTATATCGAGCTCGAAGAAGAAAAGGCGGACCACTCAAAAAGCCACACCACGACCAAAGCGGCGCCCCAGAAAGAAAAAACCTCAGGACGGGTACCAGGAGCCTCGTCATCATTACGACGACGAGTACCTAAGCAGCAAGAGCAAGCGACCCGCCACATTCCTCGTCGACAAACCACCGGCTGCCCTCCACATACACGATCCCGCTTTTTTTCTCCAACCCCGAGCCAAAATTGCCCTGGAACAAATATGTGCGAAATCCCCACCAAATATATCGTCGTCCCGACGTGCCGAAAGATAAAGAGCCCTGAGCGGAGGAGCAATACGACAGAACGGCCTTCTGCGAATTCCACGAAAGGAAAGGACATCCGACCTCGCACTGCCGTGCACTCCAAGAGGTCTTGCTGAGCCAATACCAGAAAGGGGAAATCCGCCTACCCGAACAGACACGCCCCCAAGCCCGGGATGGCGATCGACAGCAGCAACCAGATATACGTGATCACGGATCCAACCGGGCGAGGCCTGAGAACCGAGGTCAGAACGACGACCGTCGCCAACGATCTCCCTCTAGGAATCGGGAAGAGGCCAGGTCGCCTCCCCCTGCGCAACCGATGATCGAGATGATCATGGGAGGGCTCCTGTCGTGTAACGACTCGGTACGGTCCATCAAGCTGCATGAAAGAAAGACCGATGCCTCCCTGAAGTGGCACTCCGGCCCAGAAATTAGCGCCCGGGACACAAGCAAAAAGGGGATCTGCTTCACCGAGGCCGACGCAGCCGGGGTCCATCAACCCTACAACGACCCTCTCGTCGTACAGATCCGCGTGGCCGACTGCGATGTCAACCGGGTCCTCATCGACACGGGCAGCTCGGTCGATCTCATCTTCAAGGATACCCTAGCACGAATGAACCTGAACGAAGCCGAAGTCAAACCACTCTCTATCCCACTAACCAGCTTCGCCGGAAACACCGCCAATGGAATCGGCACCATTGAGTTGCCAGTCTACGTGGGCCGGGTCACCAAAATTGTCAAGTTCGTGGTCTTCGACACCATCCCGATCTACAACATCATCCTCGGGACCTCCTGGCTGCACTCAATGAAAGCGGTCACCTCGACGTACCACCAATGTCACAGGTTTCCTAACCATGCCGGAACCTATACTATCTGGAGCAATCAGAGGGTTTCGCGGGCTTGCTTCCCCATCGAGCACAAACTGTGCAACGCCGCGCCAACCTGTCTCGTCATCGAAACACTGCACCCGGCCGAACCAAGTCACCAAGATCTCCCAGGCTGGGATCTAGTCACGCAAATCAACTTCGATCCGCGCAATCCTACCTGCTGCGTTGGAATCGGAGCGGACCTGAAAGGAAGCATCACGGAAGAGCTGGTCAAATTCCTAAGGCAGAACATCTCCCCCTGCGCCTGGTCGACAAGTGACATGCCCGACATCGACCAGGCGATTTGTAGTCACGAGCTCAACGTGGACCCAACCTTCAGACCGATCAGGCAGAAGCGACGGAAGCTAGGGCCCGATCGCGCGCAAGCCGTCAACGACGAAATAAAAAAACTGACCGCTGCTGGCTCAATCACCAAGGTCAAATATCCGGACTGGCTGGACAACCCGGTAGTTGTCAAGAAGAAGAGTGGGAAATAGAGGGTTTGCGTAGACTTCACCGACCTCAATAAGGCGTGCCCCAAAGACAGCTTCCCGCTCCCCCGAATCGATCAGGTCGTGGAAGCCACTACCGGGAACGAACTGCTCTCCTTCATGGACGCTTCTCGTGATACAACCAGATCCCCATGCACCCCGACGACCAAGAGAAAACCGCGTTCATCACAGACCGCGGAACCTACTGTTATAAGGTGATGCCCTTCGGGCTCAAAAATGCCGGAGCCACCTACCAACGACTCGTCAACAAGATGTTCGCCGACCAGATCGGCCGCACTATGGAGGTCTATATCGACGACATGTTGGTGTAGTCCTTAGTAGCAGGCGACCACGTCGCTCATCTCCGGTCCTGCTTCCAGACGCTGAATGAATATCACATGAAACTAAATCCGGCCAAGTGCTCTTTCGGCGTCACATCGAGAGAGTTCCGCGGATACATCATCATGCAACGCGGGATCGAAGTTAACCTCAAACAAATCCGGGCCGTCATCGACCTCAAATCCCCAGAAAACATGCGCCAATTCCAACGACTTACTGGGAGGATCACCGCGCTCAACCGGTTCATCTCCCGCTCAACCGACAGATGCTTACCGTTCTACCACCTGCTCCGAGCTAACAAGCGATTCGAATGGAATGACAAGTGTGAGGAGGCTCTCCAGCAACTGAAAACGTACATATCGCCTCCGTCCGTCATGGCTAAACCCGAGGAGGGTGAGACCCTCTATCTCTACATCGCCGTATCCATATCGGCAGTCAGTGAAGTACTAGTACGAGAAGACCGTGGTGATCAAAAGCCCATCTTCTACGTCAGCAAGTCCCTAGACGGCGTAGAGAGCAGGTACCAGACTGTGGAAAAGCTCGCACTCGCAGTAGTCGTCGCAGCCCGGAAGCTCCGACTTTACTTTCGGTCGCACACGGTTGCCGTGCTGAGTACCTACCCGCTCCAGACTATCCTCCACGGCCCAAACCGGTCTGGCAGAATAATGAAGTGGGCAGTTGAGCTCAGCCAATATGAAACGGGTCAGCTTCCAAACACGGTTCCGGCATCGGTATACGCCTCGAATCCCCGACCAAGGAGATCCTAGAACAATCCTTTCGTTTGGCCTTCCCGGCGTCAAACAACAAAGCAGAGTATGAGGCTCTGATTGGCGGTCTGCGCCTAGCGAAAGCAATCGGGGTGAAGAAAATCCATGCCTACTGCGACTCCCAGCTCGTCGCCAATCAATTCAGTGGAGAATACGAGGCCAAGAACGGCCGCATGGATGTCTACCTCAAAGTAGTCCAAGACTTAGCCGTAGAATTCTCCGAGTTCACCCTGACCAAGATCCCCCGAGGTGACAATACTTCTGCAGACGCCCTCGCCGCGTTAGCTTCCACCTCGGATCCTACCCAACGGCGGGTAATTCCCGTTGAAAACATCGACTTCCCCAGCATCGAGCTGCCAAAAGGGGTCTTCCTGATCAACCCCCAAAACGAAGACCTCGACGAGGACATGCCGCTTCCCGACGAAGTGCCGCCTCGTGAAGAACTGCCACCTCCTCCACCCGAGACCGAGCTACCGGACTGGTGCATAGACATACTCCTATACATCGCGGACGGCACCCTCCCTCCAGATCGCTGGGCGGCTCGCCAACTAAAGAAAAAATGCGTTCGGTACACGATGATGGACGACAACCTATTCCGGTGGAGCGCTTCAGGAACCCTGCTCGGTTGCCTCCACGGGTAGGAAACTATCGACGTAATGAAGGAAATGCACGAAGGCGCAGGCGGAAACCATTCTAGTGGCCGAGCTCTCGCCCTACGAATTCGGAACCAGGGCCACTACTGGCCAACCATGCTTCAAGACTGCGAAAAGTTCGCAGCTCGGTGTGAGAAATGTCAGCGCCACGGCTCACTCATCCGTTGTCCCACCGAGCTCCTGACCACCGCGGTGGCACCCTATCTGTTCATGCGATGGGCCATGGATATAGTCGGACCACTTCCCCGATCTCGCCAAAAACGCTTCCTCCTAGTGATGACCGACTACTTCACCAAGTGGGTCGAGGCCGAGGCCTACGCCAGGATCACGGCGGACGACGTCATACGAGATCATGACTGACAACGGTACCCAGTTCACGTCGGTACTATTTGAGGATTTCTGCTCAAAATGGAAGATCAGGCTGAGCAAATCCACCCCGAGATATCCACAAGGCAATGGGCAGGCCGAAGCAACCAACAAAACCATCCTCGACGGCCTCAAAAAACGGCTGGACGACAAAAAGGGCTCTTGGGCTGACGAGCTTTATGGAGTTCTCTGGTCTCACCGCACAACACCAAGAACGACAATAAGTCGCACACCATTCAGCCTGTCTCACGACATGGAGGCAATGGCTCCCTCTGAGGTCGGACTTCCCACTCCTCTCCGCGCTATGCTCACTCAGCATACCGATATGAATGACGCCGTGCACTTGAGCGAGCTCGACTACCAACAACTCGAAGAACAACGCGACCAGTCCCTGCTCCGAATCCAGAACTACCAACAACTCGCCTCCAAGTACTACAACAAAAAGGTCTGAGGCCGGTTCTTCGCTGAAGGCGACCTGGTTCTACGCAAGGTCTTCGAGAATACGGCTGAGTTGAATGCAGGCAAACTCAGCGCCAATTGGGAGGGCCTCTACCTCATCTCCAAGATCGTCAAGCCCGGCGTCTACGAGCTGGTCACAATAAATGGCGATGCAATCCCGCGCTCGTGGAACTCAATAAACCTCAAGCGCTACTACTACTAGGCCCCCGGGCTCCGCTTCCCTCTTTATCTTTGTAAATAACTGAACTACGATTAGCTTGATCCCTTATACTAAAGGGTACGTAGTCAACCCCTAACCAGGGCTCAGTTATAAATCTAATAAAATCTTTTCAGATTCAAAAAACAAAAACACACAAACGACGAATACGGCCCCAGCCTGTTCCTACAAAAGAATACGGTCCACGACCTGTTCCGAAAAGAATAAGGTCCACGCATTATTCCACAACTCACCTCGCAAGGCAAAAAAAAAAAAAAAAAAGGTGGGGTGGGGGGGGGGGGGGGGGTGGGGACCGAGCTCCAACGCCTGCATTCCCCCAGCACACAAACTATAAGTGCTGAAGCCGAGCTCCAACGCTCGCACTCCCACAATACACAAGCTATAAGTACTGAAGCCGAGCTCAAAGATCGCACCTCTACTAGACACACAAGCATTAAGTGTCTTAAGTCGAGTTCGCTACTCGCACAAAAAAAAAACACACACAAGCTTTAATTGTCTTAAGCCGAGCTCCACCTCGCAACAAAGAACACGGTCTCCGGCCTTACAATAATAAAAACCGAGCCCGGCTCGTACTAAACCCTTACGAAAAAAACAAAAATTTGTGAAAATTGCAATCTCATTCATAAAAGAGGGGGGGCTATTCGCCAAAGTACATAAAGGCACCACGGCCTATACAAAAAAAAAGAAGAAGAAAACAAGAAAAAATTTACAAAAGGCACTCCGGCCTACAAATTCTGATCCCCGTCAACACGGGTACTATCTATATCCTCCGGACTCACCACCCGCGCATTCGTGCCATACTGTCCCCGAAAGGCTGGCCCGGTTCTTGCTGATCTTCAGGACCATCGGTCGGAGACGAGGATGTGACCCCGGTCTGAGCAGCAGGCGTAGCGGACCCAAGAGGAGCAGCCGGTGCCGTGGCATCCAGAATGACTGTAGACGGATCCCTGGCCTGAGCAGAAAGCACGGAAGTTCCGCTCTGAGCAGGCGGCGTAGTGGCTAGAGTCGAAGCAGCTGGGGGAGGAATCAAGGCCGCCGGGACCTGACCGGGCAGGATCACCCTTAGCTGGACGTCGGGTGTAGGACCCGAAGGAACCTCCAAATCTTCCGAAGTCTGCTCCGGGAAATCAAATTTATCCAGCTCGGCCGCGTACTATTCCGCATCCGCCTCCAGCCTCGCGTACCGATAAAACGGTATCAGTAGACTGTCCTAACGCTCCATCCTCTCAAGGCATGCTCGCGTACCGACCACCTGACTAAGCAGCAGGTGCGTCGGCAAGGATTGGTCCCGACCAGCCAAATGGGCACGAATTTTTGCCATTTTAGCGGCCCATTTCTGGTTCCGAGCCGCACATCTCCCCCTGACCCGGTCATTCTCCTTGGCGACGACCGCTTTTGCCCGCTCAATAGTTCCCTCCAACGACACGACCCGAGACCGGAGCGTATCCCGCTCCACGCAAGCTTTCGCGACCTCCCCCATCGTGGCGGCAAACTCCTCCTCCAGGGCGATCGAATGCGCCTTCTCCAGTTCCAGCTCGAAGAGCGCCTGGTCTGCTACCAGAGACCGCGTACGCGCATGCTCCAGAGTGGACTCCAGATTAGCACTTCGAGCTTTCTCATCCGCCAATTCCCGCTTTAGCTCACGAATACGAGCCGTCATATCCTGCTCACCCGCCTCAATCCGCAACCTGAGACGATTATTCTCCTGCTCTAGCCCGACGACCCGCCTCTCATACCGCTCACCAAGGCTGGACAAGTTGACCATCGTCTGCAAAAATCAGACAAACTTTCACATAAGGAAAAAACAAGATATAAGCCATTACGGCCAAGACTAAAACAACACTCACCCGAACAAGCGAGCGGGGGGTGCTCTAAAACGCATTAGCTTCCGCCATCTCGGAGACCGGAAACATAGGGGGCCTCCTCCCAAGCGCGGATACGAGTACGAGCTCGGCACAAGCCTCCTTGTCCAAAACTAGAGGCACATCCCCGCGCCCATAGCTGAATTCAAAGCTATGATCCATCGGCTCCTCCTCGGATTCCTCGTCGCCAGCACCCTCAGCCCCGAGGTCCTCACCCCCTTCTTTGGCCTCAGGGTCTTTGGCCTCCTCGCCGGGTACCTCGGGCTCATCGACCTCCCGCTCTTCGACCACATTGTCCCCCTGATTTTGGGACGTCTCAACCTCATGACCGGCAGACACCCCGGTCTCCGGAATCACAGACACGTCGGGCCTGTGCTCACTGGGCACTTCAGGACCTTCGGCCAGCTCGGTCCCATCACCCCGCATCACGTCATCATGACCTGCAGACGAGGACTCCACTCCCGCAGTAACCTGACCGCCAGACACACCGGTCTGGCCTCCAGTCTTCCTCTTCATGGTTATTCTCTTGCCCTTTGCCACATCAGCCCTCTTCTTGGAAGTTGCCGCCTGATGCTGCTCTAGGCGGGCTTCCTCCTCCGCAAACCTCTGCTGCGGCAGCTGTCGGCGGGCTTCCTCCTCCACAAAGCCATCAGCACGGTACCCAAAAAAAAAAAAAAAAAAAGGGGGGGGGGGGGGGAGGGGAGGGATGACCCACCGGCCATCGCGTCAGAAATTCCTCCCGAGGTTAAGGACTTCCAATCTCTCGGGTGATGCGACCTGAGCACAACAAGAAGACCTTCGTAATCGAATAATTTGACGCCCGAAATATGAGGACCTGGAGACAAAACCAACGGTGTTAGTTCAAATAAACAAAAAAGTATGTAGCTCGGTCTACAGACCCCTACCTGGGGAAAAATTCCAATCTCGGGTGTATCTCGCTCGGTAGCCCGAACGTAGAAGTAACTACGGGACCAGTGGTCGACCTTGCTCAACTTGTTGGCTTCAACAAGATTTACCTTGGGCCTAAAGGCGACATAGTAGGTCTCCGGGATCCCAGGATTCACCTTCTGAATGGTGAGAGCCTCGAACATACAGACCGCCACCTCCACGTCGCACTCCCACCAGAGGGTCAGCAGCACGATCATGCCCTGAATCGTGGACGGACAAATTTGCAAAAATGTCTGCCGCCGCCTCCTGCAGTATGTAACGAACAGCTCGAGAAAGGGGAGATGCAGCCCGCACTTCGAGAAGAACACCTCGCACAGGCAAACAAAACCCTCTGGAGGATTCCACGGACGATCCTCCGGGCCGGGAACTCGGAGCTCGGCGGATCTAGGAAAATGGCACATCGAAGCCAACTCTGCAACGGTCTCCAAAGTGCTCCAGGTCGGATAACCACCTTGTTCATAAGAAACCAAAGAAGGCTTCAGCTTCTTAGGATTCCGAACCCTTTTAGCTCCTCCGCCTCCGCGACCGCCCGGATCGGCGCTGCGACCTCCGGAGGAGGATCCCCCAACTATTGACCTCCCCGGACGAACCCTCGAAACCGGCAGAGCGAATCCCGAAGCCGATGGAGCAGACTGCGCCCCGTCCTCGTCGCCACGACCCGGCGAGGAACTATGTTCTGAACCATCGCGGGAAGAAGAACTTGCCGCCGGAGAATCCTCGCGATCGCCACGAGACACCGATTCATCACTTGACTCGGCCCTGATTCCCTCAAATACCGACGCCATCGCGAAAAAGAGTAGAACCTCCGATAGCCCAACCCGGGACCGAAAGGAAAAATTTGAGAAATGGCACAAAACCAAAACAAAACGTTTTTCACATGAAGGAAGGAGAGGTTACCTCGAGTATGCGCAGGAAAATAAAAAGGAGGAAGAAGGAAGAAGAAGGATTTAAATAGGAAGAGGAGGGGAAAGTAAAGCGACGGCCCGATACGTGGCGAGAAGGCGCGATTACCAAAACCCTAATGATGGCGTCGCTTCCGATTCCGCGCGAGTAGGGGTCGCTTCGGTATCCACGCGCAGAAATTAGGCGTCACTTCGATGTCCATATCACTTCAGTATCCGACACGTGGAGAAACATCTTTCACACTCCCCCGCGTGCCCAACACGCGCAGTCGACCTCCGATTTTAGCGGAGAAACAACCACGTGTGATCAATTGTTCCCGCCAAAACGATCTCAGCATTAAAAACTAACATCTTTAGGACCGACCTTAGATGCGCCGAGCTAACATGCGATCAAAATTCGATGCATTCACCACGTCTCCTGGCACCGAACTGGGGGGGGGGCAACTGTTGGAGGTGGGTTTAGCAGCTCCAATTAGCTAGGCCCATCTCGGCAAATAGAGCTCATCGAATCTAAGCCCATCCAAAAGTCAACATTGGGACCCGCCGAGCTCGCGCTGACAATCCCACCAGCCTTGTGAGAAAAGACCAAGGGAAAAGATGACACGTGGAGGGCAGCTCGCTAAACAGTGCGCACCAAGCTCGCGCTGACATCTCACCAAATCTGCGCAGAGGGATCAAGGGAGAAGGTGACACGTGGAGAGCAGCTCTCCGAACAGTGCCCTACCTACGTAGCAGTTCGGCGACGAGCTCATCATTACCTATCCACCAAAGAGACTGGAACGCACGTCTCAAGGTACCTTACCCGCGAAAAGCGCTCTGGGTGCCACGTCACCTCGGAATTGCGGGGAGCATGTGGCATACCCTTGCTATAAATACCCCTTGGCATGCATTTATAAAGGGGGATCCGAAACTTATTGCTCTGGCCACACACTCCCTCGATCTCTCTCTCTATGAATTGTTGTAACACCGTTATTTAGAACCACGAACTGGATTCCTTGCGGAACTAATTCGAAAGTCTAAATAATTCGTCCTATTTCAGTCATAAATACAAAGAACACAGTCCCCGACCTGTTCATCATTTACACCCGACCTGCCTTTCGCAAACCCCGATATAATCTTTGCTGAGCTGTCTCCTTTCTATTTACGAAAATTTCACTCCCTTTTTACAATATCCTATCTTCAAATACTACAAACTCTTCGGTGATCATCCGGATCAACAATTTACCAGAAAAATAACGTGTTCCACTATAATTAAGTAAGACCGATAAAACGATAAATTAAATGACCATATAGAAATGTTATATGTTACCGAAAAAAATATCCATCCTCTAATAAGAAATAAATTGTCCAAAAACTGATCCGATATAATATATGTTGTTCATTAAAAAACAAAACACATGTCCAAAAAGTATTATTATTATTATATATTTTTCGACCGCCCTAAAAGTAATTACGTGGATTTTATATTATCTTCTTAGTTTATGTTATTTTTTATGGCACTTGTACAAAAAATTATATGTTTATTGCCATCTAATCTAATTATTCAGAAAAAGGAACTTTTGTGTTCTTAGTCAAAAAAGGTAAATTTTTGTGTTCTTAACCAAAAAAAGGTAAATTTTTGTGTTTCCAATCCTCGAAAATAAATGAATAAGAAGAACCAAGTTAAAATCGTAGGGAAATAGCGAACCCAAGAGAGCATAGATGATGCTAACTCGAGAGTGAAGAATAAGAACAACAGGAAATGGTAGAAAGGCGAAACCTGTATTTATGATCGTAAGGAGATACGATGAATATCTTCAGCTTGACTCGTCGGTTACTTCTAGCTCCCAGTGAAAGTAAAATTCCAGTTGAAAGACTAAAATGACTGCTCTCTCGAGATAGCTGTTCAATTTCATCTACTTCGTGTCTCCCTCTACTTCTGAGACTCCCCATGGTTTTTTTTCTTCTTTTTTTATTCACTTATTTTCTCTCGATTGTTCTTTTCTCTTCCGGTTTATGTACAAGAGGCAGGATAGATTTAATTTTGGTTGTGTCATCTCTGACTTTGGATCCTTCACTTTCAAGAAAATGTGGGTTCTTTCTGTATCAATGGGACCCACCCTCACGTCCTAGCATTAACTGTTGGTTTCTCCATACTGTGATAAAATAGTCCTGCTAGTTGTATTAAGAGAAAACAATAACAGACGGAAGAGGAAAACGAAGAGTTGAGTTAACCAAGGTGTCATTATCTAGGAAAAGTACCAAAGACAAAACTTAGAGTTCACAGCATCGAATGATGTTTGGTATATGACTATCTAAAATGCTTTGGTTTTGAGCTTGGAAATGTAGGTGCATTAGCTCAGAACCTCTTAATAAAAAAAAGTTAGACTAAAACAAAGACATGATATTATGTGTTTACTATTTTCAATCATCATGCTTACTATTTATATTATTTGTTTGATTTCTATATAAAAAAAAAGTGATTTACAATAGAAGGCAGTTCACCACTTATTTTTACAAAATATACACTTTCAACTATTAAGACATGTTTTACACTGTTTATTTTCATTAAATCTAAAATTACCTCGCGTGTACACTATTTTGGTTTTCTTTGATTGCAAGACTTCTTGACGGTCAAAGTTTATCCAAAAACATACTTTTGCTCCGAAATGCACTTTTTAATCTCGAGTTACCTGAAAATAGTCTTAAAACAACATACATACAAAACACGTAATAAAAGCAAAAAAAAAACCAAGCAGAACACTTATTAAAGTATTCTAAACTATATAGCAAAACGGGTGAAAATACGGTGATATCACAAGCGTAGAAGACGACACAAATATCGGTGAGTTCTTTGCAAGCCAAAGACGATCGACTCGAGCTCGTTTACTTATCCCTCCACGCGACCCGATACCTTCTCCTCCATGTGAACCTGATGGGGACATCAGTACCATGAAAGCTCATGGAACTACTACCACCTCAGAAAGAGACTGTACTGTGCGTACGGCAGGCTTAGATCCTGATCCTATTGGCGACAGCAGAACCTTTCTTGTTGTTGGGACAGTTGCTCCTACGCTACTATCGCTCAGCACCCTTCAAATGGAAGAAGATGCGTGTCTTGAAGAGTTATGCCTCAAGCACAACGATTTAGGCCATGAAACCACTTGGGCTACATTCTTAGCTCAACCAGATCACGCGTCGAAGTGGAATGAGTCCAATTGGATCCCAGATGAAGGAGTTATGCTATTTACAAATCAGGTGTCTTCCAATTTACCCGATTTGGACATAGGTGCATTGATTGGAGGTTTCCAATCGAACCAGAAGGAATTAAGCTACAAACCGACTTGTTCTGGAATCTTGATCCATCAGGGAAGAATCGACAATTGGATTCATCTCATTCCCGGTTCAGACTTGAGAGTTATCGATTTTACAAATCGATGGACCTGCTTTGGACGCAGACAATAAGAATTTTCCTTGGTTATTTTCGAGTTTTTGTTTGGAACAAAAACGTTTTCTCTCTTTAGATCGTGAGTGAGTCCGATCCTTAGGGAAACCCCTTGAAGTATCAAGAGACCGTCGCCTCTCTTGTGGTTCTCATCGCTCCACCAACAACCTCCACCTTATCCCGTTGATAGAAGAGAGAGACCTTAGTCCAGCTTCTACAACACTTGAGCACGTATCATTTTGGTATCAGAGCTTCAAAGCTCCTGAATCTAAGGTGTAAACGTTCCCTTATCATCTTTTAATTTTCTGTATTTTTTTTCTTGTTCTTGTTAGGTTGCTAGATTCAAAAAAAAAAAAAAAAAATTAGAAGAACCCTAATCCCCTTGTGTCGATTTTGTTTTTAGTACCCTAGCAATTTTGATCAAAAAAAAAAAAAAACTATTTTGTTTCAATTTTGTTCTTCGAAATTTTTTTTTTTTTAAATTTAATTTCCTATTAAACTAAAACCAAAATAAAAATTGTCTTACTTGAATTGTTTTGTTTTGTTTCGTAAAAGAAAAGTCCATAAAAATTTGTTCTTGTTGATTTCGTTTTATTTTTACACTTTTTGCACCCTTTCAATTTAAAATCAGAAAACCAAATAAAAATCTTTTGTTTTTGAAATATTTTTGTTTAAATCTTATTATAAACCAGAAAATAAAAAAATAAGAATTTATTTCCTTTTGTTTTTTTTGAATTTTGAAATTTGTTTTAGTCAAAAAAAAAAAAAAAACCATCGTTTTGATTTTGGCCATTTATTTGTTTCCTTTTCTTGCTTATTACGATTCTGATTTTTTTTTGATTCATTGTCTTCTTTGTTTTTGGCAAGGAAACCTAGGACACAGCAGCCGCCATGGATTCAGGTGAAGAAGAAGATGGAGCAAGTGAATACAACACCTCCGAGATTGATTGGGGTGAAGAGCCCGAAGCTCCATGGGAAGGAGGAAGAGCTGGCTATTCAAGCTCTATTTTTGAAGAGGAACAAGGCGGGGGAGAACCTGAACCGGAGCCCCCAGATTACATCTCTTTTTCAGGTCATGGACAAGGACCAGAAGCTTACCTACGGTGGGAGGAGGACATGGATTATTGGCTTCGGTCCCACAACATCCCAAAGGAGGATAGATTGTCCTACGCCATTAACACACTTGTTGGAGATGCTCATACATGGTGGATACAAGAAGAAGCTCGGGCCTACTATCATAATCCGATCATCATTTGGGGTAATCTCAAGCAGCGTATGTACATAGAGTATGTACAGAAGTCCCACAACCGCAGCTACATCCCCAAGAGGCATATGTTCCCAACAACTTCAAAAAGATGGATGTCAACACAAAAATCGCAGCCCATTCTTGACCACAAGAACACCTACTGCCCTGAGCTAGGGAAGGTGATTTCAAACACCTTAAAGAAGCAAACAGAGGCTAAGCAATCATTTCAAATAAAGGAGGTTCAACAAACGCCAAATCCCATACCATTGCTTGAACAGCAAAGCGAACAAGAACAAGATGAAAGAGGTGTAGAAAAAGTACCACAAAAGGTTACATCTAATCCAGAGTTAGTTCTTCCTACAACTAATTGTTCCAATGCTTGTTTAATACACTTGTCTACTACCAAGAGTGCTGAGAAAATTTCAGGAACCCAAGACGAGACCAAGATCCAAAGAGAACCGCTTCAACGAATAAAAAAAATCTCGGATCAAAAGAAAGACCATGGGGAATCCAATTACTTGCTGTTAAAGCCAAGCCATCAGCTGCCATGGAAAGGAGTCATAGCTTCTTTGTTGATCAAAGAAGAACCACCAGATGCTCAGCATCAATCCTACCGGAACCGCAGCAAAAAAATTCCCCGAGGTAAATCTCTAGACCCACTCCTTTACGAAAATACTAACTTGCTCTATTTGGGTGCAGGTAAAGAAGAAGTTTCGAGGACGAAACTTTTCCAAGAGAGAGGGTATGATGGGGACATCAGTACCATGAAAGCTCATGGAACTACTACCACCTCAGAAAGAGACTGTACTGTGCGTACGGCAGGCTTAGATCCTGATCCTATTGGCGACAGCAGAACCTTTCTTGTTGTTGGGACAGTTGCTCCTACGCTACTATCGCTCAGCACCCTTCAAATGGAAGAAGATGCGTGTCTTGAAGAGTTATGCCTCAAGCACAACGATTTAGGCCATGAAACCACTTGGGCTACATTCTTAGCTCAACCAGATCACGCGTCGAAGTGGAATGAGTCCAATTGGATCCCAGATGAAGGAGTTATGCTATTTACAAATCAGGTGTCTTCCAATTTACCCGATTTGGACATAGGTGCATTGATTGGAGGTTTCCAATCGAACCAGAAGGAATTAAGCTACAAACCGACTTGTTCTGGAATCTTGATCCATCAGGGAAGAATCGACAATTGGATTCATCTCATTCCCGGTTCAGACTTGAGAGTTATCGATTTTACAAATCGATGGACCTGCTTTGGACGCAGACAATAAGAATTTTCCTTGGTTATTTTCGAGTTTTTGTTTGGAACAAAAACGTTTTCTCTCTTTAGATCGTGAGTGAGTCCGATCCTTAGGGAAACCCCTTGAAGTATCAAGAGACCGTCGCCTCTCTTGTGGTTCTCATCGCTCCACCAGCAACCTCCACCTTATCCCGTTGATAGAAGAGAGAGACCTTAGTCCAGCTTCTACAACACTTGAGCACGTATCAGAACCAACGCCACCTCCGGAACCAAGACCAACAAAAGAGTTTAATGCAGGAACCACAAAAGAGCAAGAAGATGAGCCAACCTTAGTCACATATCAAAAGAAAATCCCAAACACTGAATTGTCTAAATCCATTACACCGCACCAAGCTAAGGTAAGTGATCACTTCATCAAATTTATTTGTGATTATCCAAAGGATGTGATAAAGAATTTGATGTGTCCAAAAGAGCTTGAGAAAGATTTAGGTACAATGGAGAATCAACCAGAATACTATTCACAAGTTCACACCCGAGGAGAAGCTAATGGAGAAACAAATTGTGAAGTAAGAGATTTGCCAAAGGAAGCTACCTTGCAGCCAAATGAAGTCAGCAACAAACCATGGAGATGAGTCATTGTTTCCTTGCTGATCAAAGAGAAACCACCAGATGATCAACCCAAACTCCACCCGAGCCACAGCCGAAACATTAACCGAGGTAATCTTCTAAACCCTCAAATAATTCATGATACTAACTTGACTTATCTCTGTGCAGATCCTAAAATTTTGAGGACAAAATTCAGTCAAGGGGGAGGGTATGATAAGGCCATCAGACCAGTAACTGAACCGGAGCTCCATCAAACATGCCACACAAACCGCATAGGAGTCAACAAGGACATATGTGCCTTTCTTGGAGCATACCGAATCAACCACGAAGATTCAGAGCATGATACCACTTGGAAAAAAATTCGCAGCTCACTCAGAGCACATGCTGAATTGGATTCAAGTCAATACCAGTTTTCGTTTGGAAGATATTTAATTTCTAAGCCAACGGATTCTCGACTTGCTTCATTTGGAAACATCAACTTCTCAACGGATTTCATGTCAAAGCTTCTGCGTTTTGGGCATCATTTATGTCATCCAGGATGTTCCCAAGATGCTCATTTATTCCCTAAAACCGTAAGACTTCATATTGTTGGAATATGACCGTTGCATTATTTTTCCCTTAACCATAATTTTTTTCATCGGGTTTTCCTAGTAAGGTTTTTAACGAGGCAACTTCGTCCACATTCGTCCCGTTGGAGTTAATCTGCTGACCAATATTAACTACAACAACTCTTCACCTTGTTCTCTCTCTTTGGACGAATTTGCTCATATTTCCAAGAGTCTCACCAATAAAGCCTAACGGCTATATTTCTCTTAACTAGTTTCAATTTTTGAGGATTTCTCTTTCTTCTTTAAGTCTTATGACCTTTGTATCCAGAGCTCTATATAAGCTCTCTATTATTTCATTTGTAAGACACGAATTAAGTTTAAGTTTGATCTTTGAGATCGTTTGTTTCTTTCACAAAGTATGCGATTTCTTTGTGTTTGATTGTTCCTTAGATTCTAAGTGTGTGAATCACTTTAAATCTATTGAATCCAGCGGATTAAGAGTGCTTGAGTGATTCAGTTCTCTTGTTCGTTCCATTGATTGAGTGAGTCAATCATCTATCCATCCATTTCCATCTCTACATCGACCCCTTCTGCAAAGTTAGGCTTGGAATCTCTCGATCATCGAGTGATCTTAGTATTGAAGTGATTCCAATCCTGTATCAACAAGGTAAGAAAGGTAAGTTATTTGGATGTTAAACTCTTGATTGAATTAATGTGATCGTTTACCATTTTCTTGTCTAAGTTTGAAGCTTAATCTATTAGAATTAATTTACGAGAATGTTGCATTTTAGTTTGAATTTGTATTTTGAATTTCTTTTATATTTTTGTTTTATTTCTTTCTTTATTTCGACCTTCGAAGGTCCAAGCCGACGAGATATTTATAAAGATCATTCAATACATAGTTTTGGCGACCTTTGATTATTAATAAAACGAGAACTTTCTTTAGACCTAAAGCTTTGTCGCTTAGACGTCTTCTTTGAATCCTTTTCGAGACACGTACTGTAATAACCAGTGCGAGGGGGGAAATCTGGTCGAGAAAAATGAAGATCAAATAATCGACAGAGGGAAGGTAGAATCCACAAAATTAGGATTAGAGAAAACCTTTGGTCGAGCCAGAATCAGTTTGGCCCGAGCCAATTTGGGGTTACCCCACAAAGGGATTATTTCGACATGAACATCCAGGAAGAGATCAGGGAAAAATCAAAGTCATCAGAACGACTGAGGGATGATACATCTGACAAGGAGAGACCAAAACAAAAAGTTTGGTGGAGGCATATTTAATTTTGCCTGAGCCAAATAAAACTTACCCAGACATGAATCATAATGAGAGCTTGAATAACCGAGGGACGAGGGAAATAACTATCCGGTAAAAATCGGCGAAGGAAAAACCGAGGGAAAAAATTGCTGGGGATTCAACGAAGTAGGAGAAGGTGAAAAGGCGTTGTCAAGCAAACCAAAGTAAAAGGCTAAAGAAGGAACTACTTAGGCGATTATGGTCGAGAGAAGCACATGGGAAACCGACCACAGATGAATGGTCGGATGAACCTTCGATGAACGACGGGAAGCAAGATGATCAGAGAACCACCACGGAAGGCGAAGGATCACTGGAGAAGAGATGAACGGAGTAGGATAGGACAAGTGGTGCAACGTCAGCCGTTGGATCCGGCCGACAACACGCCGCAAAACCTGGGAAAAGCAAATGAGGGGCGTGGCGCTCCAGGAGCGTTTCACGCCGGTAATGACGGAGACACCGTCGACACTAGGACCACTCGGACATCCCGATCAACAAATGGCGCAACCCGAGTGGGTTTAAATAACTGATCAAAGTTGCTTGATCAAACTTGCGGGCCAAGTTTTTGCGACACTTGCCGGCTAAGTCACACGACACTTGCCGTGCAAGTTTAAACCAATGATAATGGCAGACCGATGGGACTGTTCAGACAGGTCTAGCAAGAGGAGCTACATGAGTAGCTGAGCACTAACCCATCGACCCACACATAGCGATCGACTCGCGGAAAGTTACCGTTTTAGTGCGCGACAAAAGGTAACTCAGGCAGACCTACGAACAGAAGTTATTGTGTAGCCAGCCAACGCGTCAAAAGGAGGAGAAGCTGATCAGAAAAGAAGCGTGGATTAGTGGACTTGCCAGAACCTTTGGCTGGAAGCTATGGCATGTGCCAGAACACATGTCACACCGCGAATGCTTCGGTTGACAAGTGTTTTCAACCAAAACCAACTCCCTTGGCTATAAATAGGACCCTAAGCCCTTGAGTAAGTACATCATTTTTAAGACTTAGGAAAAATTGAAAGTAAAACGAAAGAGAATAGTTAAGAAGAGAGAGTGATCAGAAGAGTTAAACTCGGCTTAGATCATGTGAATTTAAAGCGAGGAGAAATCTCAACCCGGAAGGAAGTAAACCATAAGCTAGAAGTCTTTCCCATTCGGCCTATAAACTCAAGGTGAATTCCGGTAGCATAGGTTTATGCTTATCGTTGCTTGCTTGTTTGGTGGGAGTAAACCATGCGTGTTTACTCCGCCGTTTGTTTATGGATTTAAAATTAGCTAGCGGGATGGGGTTAATATACGTTCAGACATAGATTTTATTAGGATGTATATCTGAATAATAAACTTAAGTGTTAGTTGCCTTGTATGCATGAGAGATGGGTGTAAGCATGTCAAGAAACAACAAAAATAACACAAGACCGAAGGAAAAAAGGAAATCGCCTAAGGACAGGGGTCCATGCGAAAAGAATTAGGGTAGAATTCTTTGTGTGTTTGTTTGCCGTTTGTATTGGTGAAGGACATGTAGTTCTAAAACTTGCTTGTGTGACATGCAATCCGGGGAGATTGTATGGTAGTAAGGTATAAACCGGTGGTAGGTTACGTAAACGTGTTAGTAATGTAGTTAACACCACCAGCTTTGAATTTGGAGGGATACTTGGGTCGCCCCCACAGCCGAGTATTGTACGATGGTGCAAACGATCGAAAGTATGAAAGGCTTAGATCGTGTGTGACATTAAGTCCATGATCCTTTGTGGGAATGAATGGAAGTGGTCACGGTAGGGTGTGTGCTTGTGTTATACTCATATATTGCATGTTTTAGCATGCATTTCATTTATAGTTTTGTGTAGATAACATGCATAATCATGGTCTTGTCTTGCATTTAGGCCTCATTTAGAGATTAGGGCATTTGCACTAGGTCTAGTGTGTTCTTGAATATTTTGGAGTATTTCCTAGGTAATTGGAGGCAATTGGGCGTAGAATTGGACCTAAGTGGAGTACAAAGTCCATCCGAGACGCCAGAAATATGTGTCTAGACGAAGGCCCTCCGATCCGAATCAGCCTTGACAACCTTCATGAATGTTGTAGAGGAGTGCGTTAGCTGTCCAGGGGGAAGATGAATCAGATGATTCGAATATGTGGTTTGAGAGATATAGCTGATTTACTAAGGAGTATCTGTCTGGCCGCGAGACCAGTCTCTCATACCGGCCCGGCACAAGAAATCTCCCTCAGCCGGCATGGAACTTTTTCCCCACCAGGGAGTTTACCGACCATGTGCACCGGCTACAAGTGGCCCGGTATCAACATACAGGACAATCCATCCCGGCCAGGACACAGCCGGTGCCAAACTTTCACCCGAACCAGCCGAGCTCGTCCTAAGTATCTCAAAGATGTGGCTAGACTGGGACTTTACACTCCGATTCAGCTTTAACTTCTTTCATAGAAGTTTTAGAAGAGTGAATCAGCTTTACACATGATTTTGAATCGGGTTATTTGGACCTATGGATAGGGAGATAAGACGGATGTATTGAAGGTATGTCCGTCTGGCCGAGAGAAGATGACACCATCCAAAGTACCTGCAAAACGAAGGCCTACCGATATGAATCAGCTCAAATGGTCTTCAGAGGAGTTGTAGAGGGACGAGTTAGCTATTTACAGGAGTTAGAGTCAGGACATTCGGATAACAGGTGCAGGAGTTATGACCGATTCACTGAAGACGTATCCAAGTTTCGGCCGGGTCAATACCCGGTTTGTCCCGGGTTGACCCGGATCCGACCCAACTCAGCAAACACCTTTTTATATTTTACATATCTGTTTTTTAGATCTATATCCTTTTTATGCTTTTCCCCCTTTTCTCTCTCTTTTCTCTCTAGAACAAGACTAGGGTTCTTGGAATTGTTTCCAAGGATCTCTTTGATTTTATGCAATATAGTATTAATTTCTATCAATCTCATCCTTCTATCTCTTTTCTATCTTGATTATTCAACATTAATCTATGGATTGAAGCCCTATCTCCTTCGAGTTTGGCTTGGTTCTAATGGGTTTTGAGTAGTTCTTTAGAATCTAGGGATAGGGTAGATTATGGTGATCCAAGGCTTGATTATTGATGTCCTAGGTTAGATTATCTCATATCCCTTCTTGTTTGGTGGTCCTAATGCTAGATCTAGCTTGAGAAAGTAGATCTAGATCATAAGACATTTCATGCACACCAAGTGTTTGATGAAATGCCTTGATGAACTATTTAAGATATTTATGCTCTTAGCCTATGATGATAGTTGTCTAGGGTGTATTTTTGGTTGATATTGTTTATATAATCTCAATGCTTGCTAATCATTGATTCACAAATGAGAGTTTGCTAATGAATTAGTGATTAGCAAAGTGATTAATTGCTTGAAAGATAATTAGTCTAGATTAGGGTCTTATGCCTAGGGATTAGCTTGATTGAGTGTTTGGACATCATGAATGAGACTTGGGTCACCTTATTTCAATAACCCCATCTTTGGATTCGCTTTTGTTCATTGAATTGCATCTTGTTTATTGCCTTTAGTTAATTTCAATTTAGTTACCTAATTACAAAACCCACTTTGATTGCTTAACTCATTTAGTTATATGCATTACTTATGTTTGAAACTCTACCCTTGGATTCGATCCTCTTATTCTCAATAGGCATTATGAGTAATTGATATAGGTAAAATACTTGTATCAGCTTGTTACATTTAGGAGCGCTCTAGGTTGTTAGTTGTTTGCTAGATGGATTTAGCTTGTTGTTTGTGATGTTTAGTTTCCACATGTGCACTTGTGATAAGTAGGGTGATAGAATGAATGCTAGAATGTGATCTTATTTGCTTATTTTAGGCGTAGTTTAAATGTCGTTTGCTTGGCTTGCTTGTGTGGTGATTTCTTTGTTGCATTTAGGCTTCGACTATCTGGGGATGGAAGTTTTGGGTGACTAATATGCTGTTAGGGGGTCCTGAACTCACTGAGTATTCATTAGGAATGCTCACGATAAATTTTTGTCTCGCATGTAATCTTAGTGGGACGCTAGAGGGGAGGCATCATACACTAGGCGAGCCGGAAGTAAATTACAGTGTTTTTGTAAGAATCATTATGGATTTTTATTCGATTTTAATATAAGATGCTTCACGTTTGTAAGAATATTTTGATAATTAAATATAGATGTATTTTATACTTAAAACCTCGGATCTAAGTCCGGGCCGGAACAACTCTCGGTAAGTGAAACGGGTTGAAAAGCCTTAGATTGTTGGCCGGAGGTAAAACAAGAATTAGGAGTGAGCAGGTCATTAAGACTGGACTGGCCAACGAGGATATATGGGTCGCCTCCTGATAACACTGTATTTTTATCCATTTTACCGTTTATTTTAGAACACTTTAATGTTTCACTCGCTTTTATATGTTTTTATCATTGTTTTCGCATATTTGTAGTTTCAAGACTCTTTTCAGGTTACTTAGGCAAAATCATTGCAAATTGGAGAAAAATCAGATTTTTGGCTCAGAGTCCAAAGTTCAACTGCCAAAGAGGTTCTTCTCACCATCTGATCCAGCCCAATTTTGGAGATATTTAAGAACGACCAGCTAGATTTCCATCCTAACTGATTTGAGGACGATCCAACGGTTCAATCAAAAGCTTCATCAAGATCAAGACATCATATTCGGGTACTCCTAGAGCAGCTCCACCCGCGGCCAAGAGGCAGTTCACCGCGGGCAGAAGCTCTCCACCTGCGGCTGACACTGTCGGAATGAGTACCGACGTGCTGTGTTTACCCTTTTACTAGGCTGCAAGAGTACATCACGCGAATTAGTATTTAGGGATCGACTCCACGGGGGTGATGTTGTCTAATTTTTAACGATTTCTAACTTGTTTCTAGACGTAAGCTATATTTTTATGGGGTTTGTTGTCACGATGGTAGCTAGGAAAATAAATTAAATTAAGCGATGAAATAAAAAAGAAAGTAAGTAAGCAAATGAATAAAACGAGGTTGTAAAATAATTAAACAAAACGTTGGGCAACGGGTATTCTCTAGGGTTCATGGCCGATTTCTAAAACGACTTTTTTATCGTCTTTGGATTCTTAAACTTGGAACACGAACACTATGTGTAGTCTAGTCTACTTTCGTACACCCTACACACCTACAACTTTAATACTCGACTTGTAGATTTCGTCTCCGTCCGCGCAATAAGTTAGTGATTATAATCAAAAGTCGTTAACGCTCACAACTCCTCCACAAGTATACTTTCGAAATCTTGTGACAGTTTTGCTCGTTTACCCTAGGTCAAGCATATAGATCCAGTAATTTTGTAGTTCGAAAAATACCTAAGTTTAGTTGCAAGGAGATCAATCAAGCAAACATGCATTAAGAGAAAGGATAAAACGAAGAACCGTAATCAGTATCATAGTCTAAAACCGTAATAAGAAATCAAACCATGAGAGCCCCTTCGAAACCTTATACCCAACAAAATACTACTCAGCCATAGCCGAGGTAAACATAATAAATAAATAGAAAAGAAAACAGTAAAGAAAAGGGATGAAAAAAGCTTCAAACCGAAGAACAAAGTTGCAAGAGTATTGCTTCTGCCTCAAAGCGAAAACGAAAAATGTCCGATGATGTGTGTTTGTCGTAAAAAAACTAAAAATAAGTTTATATAGCCTTGGCTTCGTTTAGGGTTTGATGTGGAAAGACGGTTTTGACCTCGGGTGAAGAAAATACTCGTTTTGGTCGCAGCAGGGCTTGGCCGCGGGTGCGTGGCTTCTGGCCATGGTTAATAGGGGTTTGGCCACGGGTCGAGCTCCTCTAGGCGAGGCAGAATGGTTCTTGGCCGCGGCTCGGGCTCTTCCAGGCGCAGTGGACTTCTCTTCGGGGCAGCTTCATCTGCTTTCAATGCTTCGGGTATATTCAAGGATCCAACCATTGGATCGTCTCCAATCTAATTGCATTTGAAAGCTGGTTGTATCTACTTTGTTGTGTCCAAATTTGGTGATGATCAGACGGTGAGAATGTATTATTTGATTGCAAGAATTCTGACGGTCCGAGTTTATACAAAAACGTACTTTTGTTCCGAAATGCACTCTTTTATCCCAAGTTACCTGAAATGTCTTTCAAAATACTAAAACATGGAAATCACTTGAAAACCATAAAATGAAGTTAAAACACCTGCATAAGATATTAAAGTGATCCATAAAATTGGTCAAAAACCGGTATTATCAACTCCCCCAGACTTAGACATTTGTTTGTCTTCACACAAAACAGAAATCTAAGCTCGGAAAGAGGTTTTCGAAAATATAGGAACTAACAAAATTCTCAATGACCGTCCTTCTAAACCATAACCACGTAATGCATCAATCGGGCTGAGTCTAAAAATTTCTCACCAAAGTACTGCAACGCTAGTCCACGGTATCTGTCATGTGAAAATCTATCCATTCGAGACCTAACTTCCAGTAAACTAGCACTTTACATTCATTAAATGGTTGCGTGATTCTTATCAAAAATACTAAACAAGACAATCGAGGCTAGGCATTAAGAACATTTAGATAGGAGATTAAAAGTGTTTTGGGATACCGTATTTTCGCCGGAGGATGCTAGATATTATGCAAAACAACAAGAGAGGATGTGGCTGTTGATATCCACAGTTTCCAGTCACTTCCTACTCGCACAAGTGTAGTTGCGAACTATTTATTCTTCGGGAAATTTCTCCCTTTGACAGAACTTTTTTGTTTTTTCCCTGGACTTATATTTTTCTCCAGGAAGTACTTCTCACTCCTTATAAACGGAACATGGTTTCCTCATAATAATTTCGACAAACCTAGACTCTTTTTAGGCTTTTATTTTCTTTCCCTTTTGATTATTTTCGATTTTTTTGTTTTTTTTGTTTTTATCGAAAGGGGTAAACACCTTTTATTTATATAGAGTCTTAGGGGCACGAAAATTTACCATGATTTTGAGTTTTTCCAAGGTATAACCAAGCTCTTATCTTTGTCGAATTTACCTCCACCAATCGCGTATTGTCTTCGTCTTTAGTGACTGAAACTTGTGTCGTTCCTCCCTCGCGTATTGTCTTTGCACATATTTGCACATAAGACATATAGAGAGTTGCATGAGGTTTAAACAATGATTAAGTTTTGGGTGGGGTACCAGCTAAAGATGAACCGGCCATCTAAGACAGCAAAAAGTGGTAAAAAGGAAAAGATGTCCTAGATGTTTGACTCGTTCTCTCGCCTAGGACCCTCGATAAGAAAATTAAATATAGATTAAGTTCAAATAAAGTGAGCTAGTATATCCTGTCAGAAAGAATCTCTATGGGTCGATATCCTCTGGGGATGTCGCATTGTAAGTACTCTAGCTACATCATATTCTAGTACCAAACCACAAAAGACCTGGCACATGGAGATAGCGTAGAAGCACACAAGTCGAAATCATCATCGATTTTGTTTTAATCTTCCTGTAAAATACTTAATAAAAATAGGAAAGATTACATGACTTTTTAAATAAAGCGAAAAATAAGAAAAGAAAAGAAAAGAGATTAGTAACGGATTAACATATTTCCCCAAACTTAAATCACAATGTCCCTAATGTGAAAAAGTTGGTGAAAAGATGGAAAAGACATAAAAATAAAATAAAAGAGTTCAAAAATAAAATAAAAATAAAAAGATGAAAAGGAAAAAAGATTTATTGAACCATGGTGATGAATTGCGTGGCTAGGCGTCGCTTGAGCCATCTGTCTTCGAGTCGGGCATGTTGCCATTAAATTGGTAGTGTTCTTCGAGGAAGAGCATGAGACGCTTGTATTGTTTCTCTTGCTGTGCTATCTTATTCTCCATGGCTGCTTATTCTTGTCCGTGTGCATGTGATGAGCTCGCGAGAGCTGATGGTGTACGTGCTGACGTTAGTGCAATCTTTGAATCCAAATCTATCGGGGTCGAGTGAAGTGCGAGAGATAGTGCAGTCTCGTGAATGTTGCATGAGATCAAACCAAGTTCTTTGAAGAGGAGTCTCGGCCGAAAAATCAAAGTAAACCGCTTGTAGAATTGCCGTGATGATGCCTCCAAAAGTGGTAGTAGTGTCCTCGGGCTTTGTGGCAGTCGGTTCGTGTTTCACCTTCACCAAATTATTCTTGATTATACAAGTGAAGCAAGCATAGCGCGGGTCCTCGGTGAATGGTAATTCAAGACTGACACTTCCCACGTTTGCTCTCGAGAATATGGTGTGTGCGAGGAGCTTGTGTACAAAGTGGACAGCGGGATGCGTGAGTAAAGAAGCTTTGGATCTTCCGTTGTCGTAGACGCCTTGTTCCATTATACTCCATAGATCTTTATCGGGATCCCCCTCATGGTGAATCTCATCGAGATATTGAAGCTTCAAAGCTTCACAAAGTTCCGGGATAGTTATAGCATAAGAATATCCACGTACGGTAAAAGTAAGTGTACCATAATTGGCTCTCAGATTATAGCATCTCTTGTAACACATTGTGACAGTCACTAAGAAATATTTGGTGAGATCTACGTAGGTGGGAAGGTTGAGCTCCATGAAATGTCTAAGATTAAGCTTCTCGAGGTACCAAACCACGTCTTCTCTAATCCCGAGTACGTCGAGAGTCGAGTAATCTATGAAAGGTGTTGATTTGATACCCATCCTCTTGAGCTTCTCGAGGTAATCGATATTTTGGTCTATAGGCTGTCCGACATATCGTACCTTTGGTCTTCGTTCTGGAGGTGGCGTTGGTTCACGTGGAGGAAAAGGTGTCGGGTCACGTGGAGGAATAGGCACACGAGTTCTAGTGGATCTTCTTCGACTTGCAAAGAACTCGCCAAGATTTGTGTCGTCTTTTACGTTTGTTGTGTCCGAGCCACCTTGGCTCTCCTCGGGTTGCCTAGAAAATGATATCCATGATGATTCTTCTACGTATCCGCTCTTCTTCGAGCGAGTTATGCAATATCTCGGGTGGTCCATTGTTCCTACAAAATAGAGAAACAACTCGGCAAAAGTATGAATATGGTTGTAATCGAAAGGTTTCAATGTACGAGGATACTAAATCAAGTACCAAGAGGCACATTCGATAAACAAACGAGAAATATTGGGCATAAATTAAACAAATCGAGGTGATAATCATAAATTATGGGTTTGTGACGCACTTGCATAAAGAAATTTCTAAGTATAGATTTTAAGTTCATATTCACGCAATTTCAGTAGATTACCGTTTAATAATTGTCAATATAGCAAGACTTGTCTAAACGAATCAAAATTAATCTCCAATTTCGTTTTTAGTTAAGCTCGAAAATTTCAAATTCCAAAAATCTTAAATCCATAATAATTAAGTACTAAAATTGAAATCTAGACATACTAGAAGTTTAATATCAAGTTCTCTAACAATTTCTAGCTATCATAGACATAAATCTAGTTAAATTAAGAAAAACTTTAGGGTTTAGCTCATAAGAAAAAGTAGAGTTTTAGGTTTATACCTTGTTGGAAAAGATGAGATTGATGTGAAATTGGAATCTCTTTTGAAAAAGAGTGAGAATGGACCAAAGAACTTTGGTAAAAGTTTTGAAATTTAACAAGTTGTTTTTACTCAAAATCTCCAAGTATTTTGAAATAGAAGAAGAAATAGAGTTTTTAATCTTGAAATACTCTTTTTGCCTTTGAATAGTTGTTTTTATACAAAAAAAAGTTTTCTGTTTTTCAAAAACTTTTTGGTTACATACCTTAGCGGGACACGAGAATTAAGCCGGGATGGTTCAATTTTGTGTGGGAACATGTCGGAATTGCACGGTTCAAAGTTGGGAACGGTTCGGGAAAGGACTGGAATGGTTATGGTCGGAAACAGGTTGGCCGCGGGTCGAGCCCACGCGACCGTGGCCAAATGCCTCTTCGCCGTAGGTCGGCTTCCTCCACCCGCGGTGGATCGTCGTTTCACCACGTGACCGGTCCATGACGGTACGGTCGATGGCCTCCTCGCCTCGGGTCGGGCTGCTCTAGCCACGGCCGAGTGGCCTTCGTCTCGGGAGTGTTTTCTCCCTAATTTCTTTGGTGTTTCTCGATCCTTTTCGAATGTCTTCTTCATTTGTTTTTTGTGTTTTCTGATATTTTGAATGTTTTTGGATTTTTGTGTTTTTGTATAAAGCCTGAAATACTAAAAATAAAAACGCGAATAGAAAAAAAACGGTAAAATAAAAGAAAGAAAACGTACCAAATGGGTTGCCTCCTATCAAGTCTTTTTGGTTAAAGTCTTTAGCTCGACTCTTGGTGGGATCTAGGAGTGAGCAGAATATTTCTCGGGAACAAACATTCCTTGGGTTTCATCGAATTTGAAATGAGGTTCGCCTATGTCTTGTATCACCTTATTCTTTCTGCGTTTTCTCTGAATATTGGTGTTTTGAAGAACTTGCTTCGTTTTCCTGATCATCTCTTCCACTCGCTCTTCCTTGGTGTCTTTTAAGTCGGGTGGTGATCCTGATTTTTGCAAACGGTTTAGAAATAAAAGGTTGACTTACCTTGGAAGGTTTTGGCTTAGTTGACTCGCCTTTCTCGTCCTTATTAAGAAAGATCAAATTTTTCTTCTTCTGCTTGTCCTTTGGGATTGGAGTTCCATCCGGGATAGTAGGATAAACGTTCTTTGATCCACATTCAAGAAAACAACATGACGGATGGCGTGATCAAGGATGGCGCCAACGGTAGCTAAGAACGGTCGACCAAAAATCAATGGTTTATCTTCGTCTCGATCCATCTCAAGTACTTGAAAATCAGATGGAACAATCTTGTTCTCAACGAGTAGCTGAAGGTCATAAATCACTCATTCGGGTTTTTTTTGTGATGAATCTTCACGTGAAATTTTTTATACCAAGCTTCTCGGCAAACGTCTTTGACATGATGTTCACGTTGGCTCCCGAATCACATAGACAATATGCAAAATTTATTCAAGAAATCGAGCAAGAGAAAGAAAAACGTCCCTGATCATCAACTTTCCTTAGCTTTTGAAACGGTGTTTGTTTTGGTACCTCAAATTGTGGTTCTCGAACCATGTTGAACTTGATATTGGTTCTTCCATAGAATGAGACGAATTTAGAAGCTTCTCCTTGCTTCGGTTCATTGTTGACTTCCTTCTTGGGCACAGTAAAAATCATGTTGCAAAATTTCTTCGGGTTATCTTCTACTCTTCCGGGTAAAGCTCCGTTAGGTTTCTTAGATTAGTCCGCAGTTTAAGAGAATTGCATATCCAACTTTTTGACATGGGTCAAAGGAGATTCGAATTTCCCATTCAATTCATTGTACATACAATCCACTCTTACGTTAAAATCTTTCGCCGTCTTCTTGTTGCTTTGAGTGAGTAGTTGAATCGATTGCCCGAGCTTCGCTATTTGGGAAGAAAGTTGATTCTTAGAAGTACCTTGTTGATGTCTGTTTGAGTTGTTGTAAGGAGCGACTTGAGCGTTGAAAGGTGGTTGTGGTTGGAAGTTTCCATTTCCTCCATAGTTCCCGTTTTGGAAACGGTTTTGAAAAGGCTTGGATTGTTGGTGATAGAGCTGGTCTTAGGAGTTCTCCACGTTCTGATTTCGGTATGAGAGATTGTTGAAGTTGGCGTTGCGGAAGTTGTTGTTGAATCCGTTGTTGAAACGACTTTGATAACAATTTTGTGCTCTCACATAGTTAACCTTTTCTTCTTGAGAATATGAATCATTGTTGTCGGGTTCGTAGTAATCATCGTCTTCGCCTCCTTAGTTGGCTTCAAAAGCGTGTACTTGGCGGTTTTGTTTCTTAAGAAGTTGATTCATCATGTTCTTTAGCTCGACTATCTCTTTGGATTCCGATGCATTCGATCTAGTCGATCGATTATAGTCGGGAGAATTGTTGCTATTAGCCATAGCAAGATTCTCGATGAGAGCTCTTCCTTGGTTGATGGTCTTCATGGAAAAATCTCCATAAATAACCATCTTTGGATCTCTTACTGTGTTTTCATCCCACAAACTTTTGTTCCCTTAAAAGTCTCTTACAAGAATCTATTGTGTGGATTTCGGTTCAAATAGTTTGGCGCCGTCTCTGGGGACATAGAAGTTTTTTTAACTCATGAAAAACACCAGAAAAGAGATTGGAGGAGATGGCCAGAGAGGAGCAGAGAACAGGAGATGACAACAAAAGCATCGGCTCTGGCGGAGGCGTTTCTGGAAATGGAAGGGTCGAGCTCAGTGACACTCCCCCTGCAATCATGGGGACGACCTCGGCGCCTTCAGCCTAATTGAAGAACATGCTCACCACGCTGCTGAAGAAAGTGGACGAGCAAGATAAGACAAGCAAAACCATATCAGACAGGGTCAAGACGCTGGCATCGGAGGACGAACCAGAGACCTGCAATCGGGATACCTCGGCTCGGGAATACCCCGTCCAAGGATGCTCACAAGGATGCTGGGTCTCAACCCAATAGCACTTGACTTCTCAACGCCCCAGACAACTTTGGCAAATGGAAGACTGCCACCATTGCATCCATCTAACGAAATGACACATGTAGCGACGAGGCTACTCTTGTTCTATCCACTTCGGTCGGATCAAAGGATGGAGCAGCAAACAGCCGAGTCCGTTGGATCTCACCTCGGAACTGAACTTGCCAATGACGGAGCAATCCGAAATGAAGGAACCAACGCTTCGGGTCGTATCACTAGCAATGAGCTCGCCTCGGTATTAGAAGGGACAAGGCCAGCATGGGATATCCGTAGTTAAAGTCTGCTCAGACACAACTGATATACTCTATATTTTACTATTTTTATTACGAATTTAAGTATTTTATCTAAGCATTTTCAATCGGTTTTGTGCTTTTAAAGTAGTTTTATGGTATTTCTAGTTTTAAAGTCTATGTAGGTCAAATCATCAAAAAAGATGAAAAATGGAGCCAAAACGGATTTTACCACGTCCAAGACATGTTTCCAAGTCCAAAAGATCAGCCAAACACCTAAAACTCAAGAAAAGGCGGATTTCTCCAATTGGACAGCACAAATGCATCAGAAGTTTTACCTTCATTAGATGCCTTCCCTTTGATGGATTGCGATGAAATTTGGTGGAAATATAGCATTCTGAGTCATCTTTCATATGAAATTAGTTTCAAATTATTTGGAGCAGTGGTCAGAAGGATACACCGATTTTACTAAAGACGCGTCCGAATTGGGCATGAGCTCTGCCTAGGAGCTCTTCATAGTTTTTCATTGATTTGGATTCTAAGAGATTCAAGGCGAAGATCTCGACTTTGTACTTCGATATAGAGAAGTTTTCTCAACCATACTCTTTTAATACAAGTATTCTCATCATGATTTCAATTCATACTTGCTATGTTGTGTGCATCATGAGTGAGTAGTTTGTTTGTTAGGTTGAAGGGGATCCATGGGTGCATAATTCAATATTGATATGATGAATGTTTAAAGGGATATTCATATGGTTCTTCATATTTATTTGTTCTCAATGCATTATTACTTTACCGCGCATTTAGTAATCTGATCTTAGGTTAACATACTCTCCAAAATTTTGTTATGTTGCCGGAACTAGTATTTGATGAGTTAGGCGTCTTAACCTTCCAAAAGTCGAATTAAGGAGTCTAGTGAACTTTATAATTACTTACTCGATTTAATGCCGTTCATGAAAGGAAGCATGTGTCACAATGTGAGTAAGCTTAGTCATAGTAAGGGCATGTGTCGCCGTACGGATGAGCTTAGTCATAGAAATGTGTCATGACGGTAATACTTCAGGGCCACCTAGTGCTTACCCAAACAGAACTTGTTGGCTATAAATAGGACCTTAGCCCATTTGTTAACTCCACACCATTTTCCATCCGAAAAACACTAGAAAATCTCTCTAGAACCTTGGTGGTTATTATTTCCGAACGCTTAAGCCGGGTGTAGGAAGTACAGTGGGAACGGCAGAGGCAAGATCGGATCCAAGCTTTCAACTGAAACACTGTGAGTTTTCCAGTCATGTGAGGTAGCACATGATTATGATTTAAATTAAGTTTATTTAAATTCTATATATGGTGTATGCTTACATAATTTATTTATGGGAATTATTGCGTGAAGTTTGGGTTGAATGATTGTTATAGTTCCGCTGCGTGTTATTATGCTAGGTTTGCATAATCGTTAAATTGAGCTAGGTTTTGTAGTTTATGCATGTTAAGTTGGTAGGTTTGCTTGCATAGTTATTGGGTCATGCTAGGTCGGATGGTAGAGATCCCGGGCTAACAAAGTAATTGTAGATTACTTATGACGCTGCTTTGTTGTTTTTCAGGCTGTTAGGTAATAGCCAGGCTCGGGATGGAACCGAGGGCTCCCTGGACCGAGGTACGGGTTGCAAAGCCTTAGGCCGAAGCCCGGGAGTTTGTGGCCCTCGTGTCAGGGAGGCTCGGGTGGATCAGATAGGTGTTCCGTGAACCCCGGCTGACCGTCGCGGGAGCCGCTACGTAGCAACCCAGCCCGTCACTGTGTGTTTTTGCGCGTGTGCGGGAGCTCTTGCGGGAGTCCCGGCCGGCCATAGAGCGGTTCAGGGGCGTTACAAGTTTGGTATCAGAGCATGGTTTAGAATCTGTGGGTAGTTAACTAACTTTTTATTATACATGCGGCTAGGGAACCTTGGGTTAAGGAGCACCCCTTTTTTGTTTATCTTATGTTGTACAGTTATAAGTTTTAACTTGTCGAGTTATGTTAGGTATACATAACCGAATGTTTAAAACTTGTACTGTCAGTTGATAAATAAAATAACTTGTTTGTGTTTACGTTGAAAGCTAAGGCTGGATTGATTTAAGGAATGTCTCAAGAGCACCCACGTACTAGCACCCGAGGTAGCTTAAGTAGGTAGTTCGTGAAACCCCAAAAAATAGAGAGGACTTGAACAAGGAAGTGTGAAGAACTTGAACAGAAGGATAATGCCATAGATATATTTCGAACCATGGACTGATGTCTAGGTAGGCTGGAAGGTTAAAGACTGGATCTAGAGTGAGTCCTTGGAGAGCCTAGGCAAGGTAGCCAAGAGAATTCGGGACGAATTCTATTAATGGGGGTAGAATGTAATGCCCCAGGACTCGGCTAGAAATCGGCCAAGGGATTTGGTCGAGACGGAAACCAATTTTGCTTATATTAGATAGAAGTACCGGGGGAAGGTCGAGAGGGTTGTTACCGATGGATCGTGTAACTGAACCATGGGGCTCAACCCGGTAGTTTAAGGGTCGAAAAGGTGAAAGTCTGGTCGAGGCGCCTTAAGGAATTGTCCGCTAAAAATAATCTAAGGGCTTGGAACTTTAGTTTTACCGAGCCAACCTTTCCGGCGGATGCCGGCAGACAGGCGGTAAGCGATGAGTTCGAAAAGACTCATGTAAATTATGTGGACCAGGTGCGGCCACAACCATTGCTTAGGTAACCGCTTTTGGATAGGACCAGAAAAAGTCCACAATTGCGGCTACAGATAAGAACAATGACATGTGCGGATATAATTTAGGGTAGTACGAGGTGTCTGTCAAAGGACTATCCTTAGCATGCAAGCATGAGGTGTGCCATGCATGCAAGTAGGATGTGTAGAGCTGGGAGCTAGCCGTACATGAAAGGAAGCATCTGTGACAATGTGAGTAAGCTTAATCATAGGAAGGGCATGTGTCGCCGTAGGGATGAGCTTAGTCATAGAAATGTGTCATGACGGTAATGCTTAAGGGCCACCTCGTGCTTACCCAACCAGAACCAGTCCATTTGTTAACTCCACACCATTTTCCATCCGGAAAACACTAGAAAATCTCTCTAGAACGTTGGTGGTTATTATTTCCGAACGCTTAAGCTAGGTGTAGGAAGTACGGTGGGAAGGGCCGAGGCAAGATCAGATCCAAGCTTTCAACCAAAAAACTGTGAGTTTTCCGGTCATGTGAGGCAGCACATGATTAAGATTTAAATTAAGTTTATTTAAATTCTATGTATGGTTTATGCTTGCGTAATTTATTTATGGGAATTATTGCGTGAAGCTTGGGTTGAATGATTGTTATAGTTCTGCTGCATGTTATTATGCTAGGTTTGCATAATCATTAAGATTGAGCTAGGTTGCGTAGTTTATGCATGTTAAGTTGGTAGGCTTGCTTGCATAATTATTGGGTCATGCTAGGTCGCATGGTAGAGATCCCGGACTCACTAAGTAATTGTAGATTACTTATGAAGCTGCTTTGTTGTTTTTCAGGCTGTTAGGTAATAGCCAGGCTCGGGATGGAACCGACGGCTCCCTGGGCCGAGGTACGGGTTGCAAAGCCTTAGGCCGAAGCCCGGGAGTTTGTGGCCCTCGTGTCAGGGAGGCTCAGGTGGATCGGACAAGTGTTCCGTGAACCCCAGTCGACTGGTCCTGGGAGCCGCTACGTAGCAACCCCAGCCCGTCTCTGTGTGTGTGTGTGCGCGGGAGCTCTTGAAGGAGTCCCGGCCGGCCATAGAGCGGTACAGGGGCGTTACAAGTTTGGTATCAGAGCCTTGTTTAGAATCAGTGGGTAGTTAACTAACTTTTTGTTGTATAGGCGGCTAGGGAACCTTGGGTTAAGGAGTACCCCTTTTTGTTTATCTTATGTTGTACAATTATAAGTTTTAACTTGTCGAGTTATGTTAGGTATACATAACCGAATGTTTAAAACTTGTATTGTCAGTTGATAAATAAAATAACTTGTTTGTGTTTACGTTGAAAGCTAGGACTGGATTGATCTAAGGAATGTCTTAAGAGCGCCCACGTACTAGCACCCGAGGTAGCTTAAGAATAGAGAGGACTTGAACAAGGAAGTGTGAAGAACTTGAACATAAGGATAACGCCATAGAGATATTTCAAACCATGGACTGATGTCTAGGTAGGCCGGAAGGTTGAAGACTGGATCTAGAGTGAGTCCTTGGAGAGCCTAGGCAAGGTAGCCAAGAGAATTCGGGACAAATTCTTTTAAGGGGGGTAGAATGTAATGCCCCATGACTCGGCTAGAAATCGGCCAAGGGATTTGGTCGAGACGAAAACCAATTTTGCCTAGATTAGACAGAAGTACCGGGGGAAGGCCGAGAGGGTTGTTACCGACGGATCGTGTAACTGAACCATGGGGCTCAACCCGGTAGTCTAAGGGTCAAAAAGGTGAAAGTCTGGTCGAGGCGCCTTAAGGAATTGTCCGCGAAAAATAAGCTAAGGGCTTGGAACTCTAGTTTTACCGAGACAACTTTTCCGGCGGATGCCGGCAGACAGGCGATAAGCGATGAGTTCGAAAAGACTCAGGTAAATTATGTAGACCAGGTGCGGCCACAACCATTGCTTAGGTAACCGCTTTTGGATAGGACCAGGAAAAGTCTACAATTGCGGCTACGGATAAGAACAATGACATGGTAGGATAGAATTTAGGGAAGTACGAGGTGTCGGCCAAAGGACTATCCTTAGCATGCAAGCATGAGGTGTGCCATGCATGCAAGTAGGATGTGTCGAGCTGGGAGCTAGCTGTGCATGAAAGGAAGCATGTGTCACAATGTGAGTAAGCTTAGTCATAGTAAGGGCATGTGTCGCCGTACGGATGAGCTTAGACATAGACATGTGTCATGACGGTAATGCTTCAGGGCCACCTCGTGCTTACCCAACAAGAACTTGTTGGCTATAAATAGGACCTTTGCCCATTTGTTAACTCCACACCATTTTCCATCCAAAAAACACTAGAAAATCTCTCTAGAACCTTGGTGGTTATTATTTCCGAAAGGTTAAGCCGGGTGATGTGATCATGGATACGCCAACATTGGAAGAGGTTCCGGAGGTAGCATTGGTCATTCCCGAAGGTCCTATTACGTGGTCCAAGTCTAAGAAGCTAGCCGGAACTGTTCGGAGTTTGCTAAATGAAGTTCGGATCAACGAGGATCAGTTTACACACTTCACCCTAACCTCTTTATCATTCGTGGATTCTTCTTGAGGTGGGCCGCAAGTGTATGTTGTCCCATTGGGTTTTTCGAGTAGAGGTTTTAACGAGGCAACGACTTGCACTTACATTATTCGGTCCAATCTCAAGTTGAATTCCGGGGGACTTTTCCGAGGGACTCTTCCGAGAGACTTTTCCGAGGGACTTTCCAGAGTGATTTTCTGAGGGATTATTTTCGGTGGAAACAAGTCAAGGCAACCCAAGAGTCATTCAAACTTTTAGTCAAAAACTCTATTTACTTTTAGTATTTGTTTTCATTTTCGAGGTCTTGTTCTCCTCATCTTTTCTCTCATTTTCGAGAATAGTCTTGTTGACTACTTCTCCTGCTTTTCTTTAGAAACTCTTCTTCCCCCATTGTCGAAATCATCCATCTTTTATCAAACAAATATTTTACAGAAGTCTCTCTTTTGTTCCTTTGTGAACTTTCGATTTTTTCGTGGTTAGCCAACAAATCAAACTCGGTTTATCAAGTGTTGTCCATAGCACTTGACGCAGCCTTCAATCCGGTGTCCGTGGGATTCGTTGTCGTTTAAGGGGCACACAAATTTTCAGGATTTATTCCCACGCCTTGTCATCCTTTTTCCGCGAGTTCTATCCGCCATCGAAGTCACCCCCTTGTTTCGAATATTCACCGCAAGTCTGGGCCTAAGGATCTTCGAGTTCATCACTCACGCCTTAACATCTTTCTTCGTGGAGTCCTTTGGAGTCAAGGATCTATCCAACGTTCTTACCGATCTTGAGTGTGCAATCTTTGGGAAAATGTATCTCTGGGTGTATGAAGTACGGTGGGAAGGACCGAGGCAAGATCAGATCCAAGCTTTCAACCGAAACACTGTGAGTTTTCCGGTCATGTGAGGCAGCACATGATTAGGATTTAAATTAAGTTTATTTAAATTCTATGTATGGTTTATGCTTGCGTAATTTATTTATGGAAATTGTTGCGTGAAACTTGGGTTGAATGATTGTTATAGTTCTGCTGCGTTTTATTATGCTAGGTTTGCATAATCGTTAAGATTGAGCTAGGTTGGGTAGTTTATGCATGTTAAGTTGGTAGGCTTGCTTGCATAATTATTGGGTCATGCTAGGTCGCATGGTAGAGATCCCGGGCTCACTAAGTAATTGTAGATTACTTATGATGCTGCTTTGTTGTTTTTCAGGCTGTTAGGTAATAGCCAGGCTCGGGATGGAACCGACGGCTTCATGGGCCGAGGCCGAAGCCCGGGAGTTTGTGGCCCTCGTGTCAGGGAGGCTCGGGTGGATCGGACATGTGTTCCGTGAACCCCGGCCGACCGGGCGCGGGAGCCGCTACGTAGCAACCCCGGCCCATCTCTGTGTGTGTGTGCGCATGCACGGAAGCTCTTGCGAGAGTCCCGATCGGCCATAGTGCGGTTCGGGGGCGTTACAGGTGCTGCCGAGTGAGATACGTTGTCATTTTCAGGATTTTAGAAGTGTCGTTTTTAGGAAACAATATGGTGACTTGTTACTACCAATATGTGACATAGAATGTCCTACTGCCTTTGAACCAGAAGCAAACATCTAGACAGACCCTTGTGACATCCGAAACAAGCCAGGTAAGGAAATTATTGTGGCTGATGCAATAATTCCAAGGTATGCGTTTCTGCCTATTCCTAATGCTAAGCTGTTGGAATTTGGACACAATAAGATGCTTCATCATTCACATGATGATTTTCAAAATGTGTTTCATTATTGTAAGCTGCTGGAATTCTGCCTATTCCTAATGCTAAGCTGCTAAAAGTTTGAGCATAAGAAGTTTTATAGGCATGGAGTTTTCTGTTTGACAAATATAAAACGCTTGAACCTAATAAAAATTATGTGCTTGTGGATATTGATAGAAACTCTAGGATAACATACTACATTTCATATAATAAAACTAGAGAGGTTTTGTTTGTTCCAAGACCATTCACTGAAAGTTTCGATATTCTGGTCTATAACAAGTTATTTATTAAATCAAAGGATAATACCCTTTGCACCTATGATCTCTTGTTTCGAGTTTTCGTTTAAATTACACAGGGTAAACAAGGTGGGGAAATCAAAGCTCTTACACCAGAGACGTGGTTATTTTACTTGTGGCTAATAAGGTTTATTGTCCAAGTTGATTATGACCCGTTGAAGCAGTGGAGAAAGGAGCAGCAAGCAAATAAGAGTTTTCGTTTAAATTACACAGGGTAAACGTGCTGGGGAAATCAAAGCTCTTACACCAGAGACATGGTTATTTTACTTGTGGCTAATAAGGTTTATTGTCCATGTTGATTATGACCCGTTGAAGCATTGGAGAAAGGAGCAGCAAGCAAATAAGAGGCAATGTCGAATGATTTTTGAACCTGGAGGAAGTTTGTGTATTCAAATAAAGAGAGGACGTTTTCCATCCCACACAAAGATCAAGTTGATGCCAAGAAGCAATCGCCAATTTCAAATCCTTGAGCCGACCAATGAAAAAGCTTATGAGAAAGGCTTGCAAGGTGAATACAATATGAGTTTAATTTTCAACGTTTCTAACTTAATATTTTTCCTTGCAGATTGTTCGGATTCGAGGTCAAATCCTTTTCAAGTGGGAGAGGATGATATGATCATGGATAACATGCACAACAAGGAGGACTTAGCTGAGGGAAGCACATCCGAGGGAAGTGCATCCGAGGGAAACTTAACCAAGAGAAGTGCAGCTGAGGAAAATGCATCTGAGGGAACCTTAGCCAAGGGAAGTGCTTCCGAGGGAACTTTAGCCGAGAGAAGTGCAGCTGAGGGAGATGCATCCGAGGGAACCAAGAATTTCGACCAAAGCAAGACCAATGTCCATAAGCTTGTTATTTTCGACCAAAGAGAAGCAAGGCCCATCTGCTTAAGTTGTTATTTCGTGAAAAAAGAAAACAATTGCACAACCTTCTACACACTAGTTTTTGCTTTCATTCTTGTACTCTTGCATCGAGATTTTTGGGATTGGTGAGGAGGTTTCTCACCGAGGTTAGTTCTTGTTAGTGAGGCTTGTTCACCAATCTTATGCTTAATTTAATCATGTCTTTTTCTAGTATGTGCGAGTAGTTTAGATTAATGGGTTTAAAGGATTATCGAGGGGGATTCTATGTTCGATAAGGATTTCACTCGGTAAACCCTAGCCGATTTATTGAGCTCTTCTTGTGAAAAGTTGTTAATGCATGAATCTAATATCATGAACTAGAGGCTGATAGGGGGAGTTTAGAACCATAGAAGTGTTGCATCTAATAACCAGCAAAGTTCATCCACAAGGCGTGCGCGTCATAAGATTTACGAAGTATACTTACGGAGTACCGTGAACCTATGAACCCACTAGCATATCACAATATTACGCGCGGCTAGAGAGGGAAGCTACTGGGCGAGTGAATAGATTGTAAGGCGTAGGTTATATGGAAGTAGACTACGTCATTATTCTGTCCTGTTTGTGGAGTTATAATCTAGAAACACTGGTTACTAATGAGCTAGGGGCCATTTGATTGAATCGAGCATACCCCGATATATTCCTCTCGACCCAGCAATGTTTAAGAATAAGTTTCAACCGTCTTTAGTATTGTAGTTTAGCAATAGAGTTCGTAGAAGTAGTTTAGTCATCGATTTCATTAGTTCTAGGTTAGTAGTCAATTCTCTTAGGTATTAGGTTAGTCTTAGAATTTCTTAGGATAGGTTTAGTTTTTCTTAGCATTAGTTTAGTAGTTGAAATCCCCTTAGTTTAGGTAGTGGTCGATTTTCTTAGATTAAATTAGTAGAAGTTTTCTGTTTTTCGTTCTTTACAATTCTAGTTACAAAAACCCTATAAAAATATATTCATTCAAGGTTTATTTACTATACAGTGTCTAAGATCTCATAGAACAGCACCGTCTCCTTGTGGATCGATACCTCAAGTACTACAACGCACATATGTGCACTTGCAGGCTTTAAGGTTTACTAATTTAAAACCTAAAGTTTCGGAGACGAATCCGATAACGCATCACATATGCGGTTTGAGCGACTTGCATATCCAACTTCTTGACATGTGTCGAGAGAGATTCGAACTTCCTATCAAGTCATTGTACATACAATCGAATTTAACGTTAAAATCATTAATTGTTTTCTCGTTTCAACTAATCACCAGCAAAGTTCATCCACAAGGCGTGCGCTTTGTAAGATTTCGAAAGTATACTTACGGAGTGCCCTGAACCTATGGACCCACTAGCATATCACAATCTTATGCGTGGCCAGAGACGTAAGCTACCGGTCGAGTGAATAGATTGTAGGACGTAGTTTATACAGAATTAGACTACGTCATTATTATGTCCTGTTCGTAGAGTTATAATCTAGAAACACCGGTTACTAATGAGTTAGGGGCCGTTTGATTGAATCGAGCATACCCTGAGATATTTCTCTCGACCCAGCAACGTTATAGAATAGTCACAACCGACTCTAGTAGTTTAGTTTAGCAATAGAGTTCGTAGTAGTAGTTTAGTTATCGATTTCATTAGGTTTAAGTTAGTAGTCGATTTTCTTAGGTATTAGGATAGTTTTAGTTTTTCTTAGGATAAGTTTAGTTTCTCTTAGTATTAGTTTAGTAGTTAAAATTCCCTTAGTTTAGAGTAGCCATCGATTTTCTTAGATTAGATAAGTAGAAGTTTTCCGTTTCTTGTTCTTTACAATTATAGTTACAAAAACCCTATAAAATATATTCGTTCTAGGTTTATTTACTATATAGTATCTAAGGTCTCATAGAACAGCACCCTCTCCCTGTGAATCGATACTACAAGTACTACAACGCGCATATAATGTCATTGGCCAAATCGACGTGTTTCATTCGCTAACATCGATGAAGACGTGTTCTACACTGCCATACCACTCAAAAAAGGAGAAGAAAGACGTTCTAGCACGATGAATCCTGAACTTGATCCCGATCCCGATCCACGAACAAGCGATGATTCACATGACGAGAAAACCAAAAAAAGATCAAAGAAGACTTGTCATAAGACGCTGTGACATGAATCCCCTTAGATTGCCACTCTCAGGCTGGTAACGTGAATGATAATCCTTGCAAGCAGATGAGCTTCAAGGCGTGTGGAGGTGAAGTGGTCGCACAGAAGGGATGGTGAACCTCTGATATACCTTTGTTCTCTTCAAGATATGACACACTTGAGTAGAACAAGAAGCCTGTATATTACACACCAAGCAGAATTCGAAGAGAAGAAGAAGATGCAAAGAACTCGACTTCTCTCAAGGGAAAGCGGCTGCGCCGTTCTGGTTTTTTATTAAAAGTAGGGTAATGTTTTGTGTCGACAATACTAGTGTTTATAAAGCCAATATGTCGACCAAACAAAGGAAAAAATAAAAGAAAAGTAAAAATAAAAGAAAAGGGAAAAACACTTGAAACAGAAAAGGATAAAACAGAAAAGGAAAAATGGCCATGCTGGTCGAATTGATGCATCTGGGCCTTGGTGTGGCTATTGAGCCAAGGTGAGGTGATCTATCCTTGCCTAATTAAAAACCTATCTTAGCAAAACCCAAGTGGGACAAAAACAAATATAGGGAAAAAGAGTACAAAGATAGACCACAAGCTCACTAGCCACCTTGTACTTGAATTAGGACGAGTATTGGAGTTGATTCGTTGCTTTCTTGGTTTAGATAGCTTGGTTGCTTCTGAATGTAGTTAAGAATGCCAACAACAACTTCCTTGAGCTCCTTAGTCCTTGTTCGTGTCATTGGACCAGTTGAGATGGTCTTAGGCTCCTCGGCTACAAGCTCCTCAGCTACAAGCTCTTCGTGTGTTGATTCAAGTTCCTCGGCTACAAGATCTTCATTTGTTGGTCTAATGCTATCAATGATCACATCATCCCCCTATTCTTGAAAAGGATTTGACCTCAAATATGCGTCATCTGCAAGAAAAGGAGCTAAGTCAAATCGTTGAAGCTATGAATTATATTATACTTACCTTGAAGATCTAGCTGGTAGGCATTGTCATTGATCCTCCTTGTGATCTTGAATGGACCATCGACTCTAGGCATGAGTTTGGACTTCCTCTGATCTGGAAATCGTTCCTTCCTCAAGTGCACTCATACGAGGTCTCCTTCCTCAAAGATCACCTTGCGTCTCCCCTTGTTTTGGTATTCAGCATACTTCTTCGTCTTTGCTTCTATGTTGGCTCGAGCTCCTTCATGAATCTGCTTAACCAGCTCAGCTTTCTGTTTTCCATCTAAGCTTACTCTTTCAATTAAAGGCAGAGGGGTTAAATCCAAAGGAGATAGAGGACTAAAACCATAAACAATCTGAAATGGGGAATACTTAGAAGCAGAATGCACATCATGATTGTATGCAAACTTGATATTCATGCATTCTACATGTTTTAGCATACATTTTACTTAGAGTTTTGTGCCATTTGCATGCATAATCACGGTTTTGTCTTGCATTTAGGTCTCATTTAGAGTTTAGAACATTTGCATTAGGTCCTAGTGAGTTCTTGCATTCATTTGGAGTGTTTCTAGGTGTTTTGGAGACATTTGGGATGATTGGAGAAATGGGTCAAAGTAGAATGCAGAGTCCATCCGAGACGCCGGAAAGCTGTGGCTGAACGAAGGATCTTCGATCTGAATCAACTTCAATGGTCTTCATGGAAGTTGTAGAGGAGTGAGTTAGATTTCCAGAGAAATTAGAATCCGGTCATTCGGATGTCAGGTTCAGGAGGTATGGCAAAATTACTAAAGCCATATCCGCCTGCCGAGACAGTTTTGCCCAACACCGACTTGTGACATCGGTATTCACCAAATAAGCAATGCCGACGTCACAAGTCGGTATTGAAACAGGGGGAGAAATCCCCTTAGCACTGACATGTTGTACCGAGGAGTGACATCGGTATTGACCCTCATGACATTATCTCTCCCAAACCAGCCGAGCTCACCCGAGGTGTCTGAAATATCTGGCCGAAAGAGGGCTCTAAAATCCGAATTAGCTTTGGTAGTCTTCACGAAAGTTGTATTCCAGTGAGGTATCTGACTATAAGAGGTGGCTACAGGTCAATATAATATGTGGTTTGTTATATACGGCCGTTTTACTGAGCGTATGTCCGTCTGGCCGAAGCCACGAGACATGCCTGAAAGAACTGGCTGGACTATGGGTCTCCAATCCGAATTAGTCTCGGTGGCCTTCACTAAAGTTGTATCCAAGTGTGGTAGCTGTGCACAGGAGGTAGTTTGAGGACATTTGGACATGTATTCCAGGAGATATCGTAGTTTTACCGAAGGTTCTACAACACCACCATCCGCACAAACCCAGGTCTAATACCGATGTGCAATACCGAGTTGTGACCTCGGAATTGAGCTACTCAAGAACAGATTTGACCCATTTTGAACCGGGTCGGTACCCTGTTTATCCCGGGTCGACCCGGTTCGCCCCCTTTCACTATTTTAGCCCAAAACCGTATTTTCTTGATTTATCTCTTTTCTTATTTTTTTTCTTAGTGAAAAACCTTGGTTCTTGTGATTTGTGAGAGAGATCATACACGTTTTATGCAATCTAAGCTTATTTTCTTGTGATTTTCATCTTCCATTCTCTATTTCTTAATCATTATCATCATTAATTATGGTTTTTGATACTTCTTTTATAGGATTTATCAAGAACACCATTATTAGTGAGTAGTCTTTTTGGATTTGAGGTTTTGATAGATTTAGGGTGATTTAATGGTTGATTAATGATGTCTAGGATTATATTATATGATTTTCCTTCTTTATTAGTGGTTTTAAGGCTATAGCTAGCTTGAGAAAGTGGATTTAGATCAAAAGGCATTTCATGCACACAAGGTGTTCGATGAAATGCCTTGATGAACTAATTAAGAGATATTCATTTCTAGCCTAAGAGATTAGTTGTCTAGAGTAATTATTTGGTTGATCTTGAATGTTTAGACTTAAAGCTTGCTAATTAGTGGTTCACAAATGAGAATTTGGTCTTGGACTAGTGATACTAAGACTTTTCGGTCTTAAAGAGGTATCAATAACTCTAAATACAAGTAGTATAAGAGGTTATCAATCCGTATTAGGAGATGACTCTAAGCATTAAGAATGCAAGGAACCTATGTAAGTTAAGCTAATTAAAAGGGGTTTTGTGATTAAGTATCCAAATTAAAACAAGTAAAGCAACTAAACAAGATGTAAATCAATAAACAAAAGCGGATTCAAAGATGGGATTATGGATATAAGATAATCCAAGTTCAATTCATGATGTTCATTTACTCAAACAAGCTACTCCCTAGGCATAAGATCCTTAACTTGACTAATTCTCTTTCAAGCAATTAATCACTATGCTAATCACTTAATCCATTAATAAATTCTCATTTGTGGATCATTGATTAGCAAGCATTAAGTTTAAATAAGCAAGATCAACCAAAGTTATACCCTAGACAACTATTACCATAGGCTAGGAGTATAAGTCTCTTGTTTAGTTCATCAAGGCATTTCATCAAACACT
The DNA here is from genome assembly GCA_030161315.1 of Eutrema japonicum. NCBI lineage: Eukaryota > Viridiplantae > Streptophyta > Magnoliopsida > Brassicales > Brassicaceae > Eutrema > Eutrema japonicum. Next base: position 22,802,555 of record BSQW01000010.1, on the reverse strand, counting down.
TGGTGTGCATGAAATGCCTTATGATCTAGACCTACTTTTTCAAGCTAGATCTAGCCTTAAGAACACTAAACAAGAAGGGTTATAAGGATATCTAACCCTAAACACCATGAATCAAGCCTTGGATCATCCTAATCTACCTCATCTCTAAACCCTAAAAGACTACTCAAGACCCATTAGGAACCAACCAAAATCGATGGTGATGGAGGTTGAATCCATGGATGAATGTTGAATAATCAAGATAGAAAGAAGATAGATGGAAGAGATTGATAGAAATAAACACTAGATTGCATAAAACAAAGGATCCTTCTTACAAATCTCAAGCTCTCTCTCTAACGTAAGGCTTTTAGACTTAAGAAAAACCATAATAAGCAAAAATTAGGTAAAGTTATTTTTATATTGAATAGTGCTCGACCGGGTCGACCCGGAACAAACCGGGTTCCGACCCGGCCGAGTTGGATCTTCTTGGCGAAGGCTTGCCGACCGCCTAGCTTCTGGCTGGTTGAGATGGGTCGATTAGGATTTCTGTTCTTGGACCGGCTGGAATGGACCTGGTGGATCACGGGCGGTTCAGGAGACAAGGGATGCTTGCTGGCTTTCAGACCGCCTGGCTCCTGGCCGGTTGAGATGCGGCGGTTAGGATAGTTGATGAGGGATGTTTGCTGGCTTGGACCGCCTAGCTTCTGGTCGGTCGAGATTTCCTCTTTGGCCGGTTGAAAACCCTGTTCCAAGACCGGCTAAAATGGACCGCCTGGATGCTGGCCGGTCCATGCGACGAGGGGCGCTTGCTGGCTCGCAGACCGCCTATCTTCGGAAAGGTCAAGATTTCCTCTTTGGCCGGTTGAAAACCCTGTTCCAGTACCTGCTAAAATGGACCACCTGGATACTGGCCGGTCCAGCTGAGCCAAGACTCCAATTCCGTGCTAAGTCCTTCTCCGCATCTGTAGCCGATCGTGCTTGAGCTTCGAGACTTCCCGAACATCTCCGAACCGCTCCAAAGTACCTAGAACAGACTCCATAACATGCAAGACACTCTAAGACCTAATGTAAAACATCCTATTCTCTAACCAAGGCCAAAACATGCATGAAAGACCTAGATATGCTAGAATGTGAATCGAAATGCAAGGTGAAATGTATGCTATGAAGGCTAAAATGAGAGGATATCAACTCCCCCAAACTTACTCCTTTGCTTGCCCTCAAGCAAACAAATAAGAAAAGGTAGGGAGAGAAGTTCGAAAGTGGGAACTCAAATCCATAAGTAGCACAAAAAGAAATCATGTTCAACGTCCAAGTAATGTAGTTCTAAAATGCACAAGTGAGTCTATTCCAAAGGAGTTAGCCATTCTTATTTCATCATGTACCAAATCCAAACCCCAATCTACACAAGCAATCATATTCTCCAACCCCTTAACATTCATTAGTGGTGTAACCATGAATCATGTTTATGCAAGGTCAAACCGAATTCGTTTGGCTAAGGGTTCGGTTATGAGATGAAAGTGATCTCATTATCATGCATGGGTAATCAAGTACAAGGATCTCTCATGGAATGAACAAACCTTTGCAAAATGCTAAAGGTAAAAGGCAACCTATGCATACAAGGGAGAATTCTCATCTACCCAAATGCCTAGAGTGTCTCTAACCTAAAGCTTTCTTACCCGGTGTGCCCATATCCTAAGCTACCCTTTTCATCCCAAGGCATTTTGCCTTCTCAAACCCACACATGCTTCTTGCGTTTTCGCTTCACCTTCTTCTCATAATGGGGATCGACTTCTTCTTCCTTGATGTCATGGTTTGGTGCTTCCTTGTTTTGACTTAGCTCTTTGTTTCTTCATTTTTGTTCACGCCTCTTCTCATCTTTGATGCTTGGCCTTTTCGGCTTTCTTCTTTTTCGTCGAATCTTTTAGGCTATCTTATTCTTAGAGCTAGTATTATGATTTTATTTTTGCACCAACCAATCTATATAAATCCGATCCCCTTTTCATTTCCCCTTTTCATCTTTCCAAACCACATTACCATTCCACACATTCCCGATCACAAAGTTTCAAAACCGTTTCCCCCAAACTTTAACCAATACCTGTCACCCTAACTAGCCTATTCCTATAATAACTCCGTGATGATGGAGCTAAGTCTACATGAGAATTCCCTCTTGTCGCCCTAAACCTAACACGTTTTGCTAAGTTTGTTCGAAAGAAAGGCATCACAATTCACACACTAATAACAATGGCTAGAAAGAAGGTTGGGGTTAAGGTAGGGGAAACCATTCCAATGATGGGATATGGCTACTTGGATAAAAAAGAGTGGTAAAAAGGAAAAAAGATTATCCAAATATGTATATGTGATCCACGAATTCATTCAAAAATGCATAAACACAATATTTACAAGTCAAGACTAAGACTAGGGTTATCACTTAAATGGGGTTGTATGCAACTCAAGCATGCTTCAATCAAGGCAAGTAAGATGATACATGAGAACTAAGAATGGTGCATCTTTACTCTCATGTTCACTTAAATGCATCGAACAACTACGAACGAGGGAATTGAATTAATCTCTTAAAGTGCTACTCTACAAGGAAGATTCATCATTGTTCCCATGCATATGCAATGAATTCTAAGTATGCAATCCTAGACTCAATGTACAAATGCAAATGCATCCTAAGTGACAGCCTAAATGACTTCTTTTTGTGTTTCAATTTTCAAAATTTTTAATTTTGTTTTGTTTTTTATATGCCTTGCATGAATGCATGAGACTCAAAATGCGAAACTCAAAATAAGACAAAATAAATGGTATTAGATACCGGTCCCTCCCCCAAACTTAAATCGCACCGTCCCGGTGTGAGATAAATTGAAAGGAAGAGACCTCAAAATAAGACAAAATAAATGCTAGACCCAAGTAAAAGACTAAAAAAAACTATGTACAAGGTTGTGGAGTGTTACCTAGATACTTTGAGATGGGGAAGAGGACCCCATGGAGTATGAAGCGTTTCTACAACCGGGAGATGGAGTTGGGATGTTTACCTCCTCGTTCGTGGTGTCTTCATGACCACGGTGAGCTTGTGTCTCATCATAAACCATCAAAACTCCTCGATCAATCCCGTTATCACGCGATGTACTCGCTTCTCCTCCTCTTCCCTTGAGCTTCTTAACCGCTTTCTTCAAGCTCCTCACCGTCTTTACCAACTTCTGGATGGTATCATCTTGCCACTTGCACGACATTTGGAGCAGCCGCGTTTCACTACACCAAAACAGGGTTTTTGCTACTGATTGTTGCTACTGATTAGGCAGTCGGTAAATTTACCGACTATTTCGCTACTGATTTGCGACTGATTTGCGACTATTTTCAGATAGTCGCAAATCAGTAGGTATTTAGTGACTAAAAATTTCAGGCGTTAATTAGTAGTAGTTTTACGACTGATTAGTGACTGAATTGTAGTCGGAAAACATGCAGTAGCTATTCAGTAGTAATTTTAGCAACTGATTTGCTACTGAATTCGGTGGGTTGAAGAAAAGTAGCAAATCAGTAGCAAAACAGTAGCAAAAAGTAGTTATAATTATCGGATCTTCTTTCCCTCCTCTTAAATAAAACGGTTCTTCTTCTTCTACTACTTTTTTTTTGAATTGGTTTTTCTTCTTTTTTTTGAATTGATTCTTCTTTTTCTTTCTTTTATAGGGACGACGACGGATTCATACCGCAAAACTCTAGAATTGTCCCTTCTTAAATCTCAGATTCTCTGTATAGATCGATTCCTTTTTTATTTTTAATTCCTTTGTACATTGTTTATAAAATATCAAAATATTAACAAAAAATTATTTTTAATTCATATCGCAAAACTCTAGAATTGTCCCTTAAAATAGCATTTAAAACTCTCAAATTTGAACTTACTAGCAGTTTAAATCCTGAGATTTTACCACTCTCACTCTAAATCTTGAAGGTAACATAACTTATACTTTAAACACTCAAAGTAGGGTTTTGTTTTGCTCAGTCGAAATGTTAAACGGAATGTTTAACACCGTTAACGGAACAGTGGATTCCGGTGAAACGTAGTTATTTTTTAATGCGAGATGAAGCAACCACATCCAATGAACACTGAGACAAACCGACAAGGGATTCCTCGCCACTGGTTTAGCTCACTTGTTTCTCTCTTCTGATGATCCATCCTCTCCACTGGTTTAGCTCACTTGTTTCTCACTTGATGTTATGTTTTGCAAATGGGAACAACTCCTTATTAGTTGGAGTTGCCTTTCCATTTTGATTTAGAACTTGAAACTTAGGTTACTTTTGTTTAACTGTAATTTTGGTTTTTTGGTGTATGGATTTGTGTTCTTCATTTGTTTTACTTTACTTTTGTAAATTTCACTACAAGAAAATTGAGTATTGATGGCAGTTGCAGATAGCGTTTTTGTTGTTTATGCTATCGTTGACTAAACCACATATTTTAGATAGCGTTTGTTTATTAGTAAATGCTATCAATTCTCACGCGCTAATTTTCTGATTTCACGCATATTATTTAATAGTATATACACAGTTAAAACGCTATGTAAAGCTGAGCGGGACAAAAAATTTTAAGTGCCCGCCTCATATTCTTAGCGAAAAAATTCCACAATTATTTTTTGCTCTCCCTCCCCCTTCGTTCGTTTTCCCTCTTCTCTCGATCTGAGTTTATGTTCTTCTTTACAATCCCTAAAATTGTGTTCAAACCTAATCTCGTCTCTTCCATCCTCATCGGTCACTCCACACCGTCTATCAATGTCGGACATGATACCTTAAACCCTAATAATGATGTCGACTCTGTTAAGACTTTGTTATGAAACGAGGACTCTCCCAATCTCCCTCCACCTCTGCTCCTCCTCCTTCATCCAGATTCAAATCAAATCCCGAAGGTTTCCTTCCCCCCTCTCCTCCTCTCAACTTCGCTTTCGTTTTCTATAATCTGGGTTCTTCCCTCTTGATACGTTTCGAATTCTACAAGGGTTTTTTTTAATAGATTTCATTCTTTGGTCCTGAAGGTTGTTTTTTTAGCCCGTTGTGAAAAGTTTTGTTCTTTATAGCTTTCATTCATCTGTTTCTTCTAATACAGTGTAATTGTGTTAGATGTGGCTTGTATTTTGCTGTCTTGTTCGATTTTAGTTCAAGTTTTAACTGGGATTCTTATGGTTTTATAGCTTAATGTCAGCATATTTAGGAAATAGCTTTGCTAAATGACTACGATATGTATAGATTTAATGCCAGATTCATTTTGGCTTGGCATCAGGTGATTCTCAGTTTTTGGAAGATGATACCACAAAGAATTTTGCCTGGAAGGTTGCTGATCATGAGAGATTGAAGATTGTCGCACGTGTTATAATGAGTAAAAGAGTATTTGATATTGCTGGATGTTTGGGAAAGACTGTGAAGGTGGAGCTGAATGGTAAAAGAGTTCCAATTAAATCATTTGGTGATTATGTTGATCTTTACAAAGTGAAGCCAATAAATCAAGGACGGACCCTCTCCCAAGGTTTGTTTAATCTATGAACGTTTTTGTTGATCATCTATAAGTAGACTGTGAATTGGAATTAATATTGATCTTTTGAGGTTTTTTGTGTGAGATTAGGATAACTGAGAAAGTCAGTGACATATGGGATGTGCTCGAGCTGAGATTCTGGATTTCTTCTGGTACATCTCTTCGATGGTCTTCCCCTTCCCGGCTCGCGATGCCGCCGGCGCCTTCCCCACATTGACGTTGTTGCTGCTTTGCAACGGGAGTTTGGTAGCCATAGTTCGGGGAAAGTTGAGAGTTTCTGAGAAGGAAACTGTGTCGATCTGGTGAGATCTAGACGGAGAAATCAGAAGGATTGAATGAGAGAGATTAATCTGATTTTTTAGATCACTGAAGCTAACTAACTAGTAAATTAAAGCCTTTGTGTGTATTATTAATCTGATCTTAACAATACATCAAATTGTATTTTGTTAATTTTAACTTAAGAAACGTTAATCTCAAGTTAGAGTATATAACGAGTGTTTGATTTAGGGTATATGGTTTCACACTTGTAAGATATTTTTTTATATTTTCTAATTAAAAAAAGAAAACACAACAAATTATTGTTTCAAATGAAGAACATAAGATAGAATAAAAAAACTATTACAAAATTAAAAATAAGAAGGAAAAATTAGTATGTCTTTGATTTAGGGTTTAGGGCGTATAGATTGGGGTTTAGGGTATAAGGGTATAGGAATTGAAATATTTTTTTTATAGTTCTATTAACAATAACAATAAATTTGTCTCATAATCTGTACATAAAAATAAAAAATTAGAAAAAATGAATTCTTGATATTATTTTAGGGTATATATAGGGTTTATGGTTTGAAATGAAATACTATTTCTTAGTAATTTTCTAACTAAGAATTAAAAATAAAAAAACTTATTATCTTATAATATTATAAGTCTTGGCGATTTTTAATAAAATAATCTAATAAAAAATTCTAACTAAAATAAAATTTACAATCTTACAAACATTTGATTTAGTGTTTAGGGTATTGGAGGGTTAAGGTTAGGGTAAGGATTTAGGAAGATGAGAACATGTAATGTTTTAAAGATAAAACTAAAACAAGAGTTAAGTCTTCATTTAAGAGATGAGAACATGTAATGTTTTAAAGATAAAACTAAAATAAGAGTTAAGTCTTCATTTAGGGTTTAGGACATTGGCGTAACTTATGTTGATTTAGGGTTTAGAGTTTAGGTTATGTTGTCAATTAACAAATAAAAATGATTTGAAAAGAAAATTAAATAATTGCAAATGATTGCAAACTCATTACAAACCTACAAACCGTACTAATGATAAGTTACTAAGAATTTCATCTATAATTGCAAAATCATTATAAAATGATTACAATCTTACAAACCCTATAAACTAATGATAAATTACAAAATCTTTCGTATATAGTTTAGTGTCGCACAACATGTACTATATAGTTTTTGTTTTTATTTTTTTTGTAAACTCCAAAATTATATATCATTATGAAAGTAAATAATTTAGGGGAAATTTCAAAAATACAACTTTTATAAATACCAAAATTACTTTTCAAAAGTACACTTCATTGATGTCTATTTTCAAAAATACCAAATTTATAAAGGTTTATAAAATTCAAATTTATAAACGTTTATAAAAATTCAAATTTATAAACGTTTATAAAAATTCAAATTTATAAGGACCTTATAAAACCTTATAAAACTCTATAAAACATGTTTTATAAACCTTTATAAATTTGAATTCTTATAAACAAATTTATGATGTTGTATTTTTGAAAATAAATATCATAGAATTGTACTTTTGAAAAGCGGTATCATCAAAGTGGTATATTTTAAAATTTCTCAATAATTTATCATAACCTTATTGATATAAAATATTTTTTAAATTAAATGTAAATAAAACATATTAAAAATCGTTTTATTTAGGGTATGAAAATCTATCATTATATTAAAAAAAATTACAACAAATATTGTTTCATAAAATAAATAGAAAATTTATCATTATAAATCTTAAAAAATTTAAAATACAAAAATTTAAGTTAATTTTAAAATAAATTACTGATAAACTACCAAATATAAAACACTATTTATTAAAAACTAAATAAAAATAGAGAGCCAATGAGAAGTGATCGATAAGATTGATGACGTGGCCAAATCTCATTCATTCCATCTGCTTTTCTTTCTCTCCGTTAGATTACTCTTCCAATTCCAATCTCTTGTCTTCCTCGTCTTCTCTTCCTCGTCTCACTTCTCTTTCGGACGAGGGCATGATGAGGTCGAAATAGACGAGTGGGAGTTCACCGGAAGACATTTAGGATGACGAACAAGAAGGAACGCTGGAGAAAGAACAGTGACGGCGAAGATCTAGACTCGCCGTAGAACAGTTCGTTGGAGCAGCCGGTGACTCCTCGGCCGTCGCAGATTCGTCAAGAGATTTGGGATTAGGTTTCACAAATCAAAGGTAATACCTTTCGTTCTCTTCTCGAACTAGAAACCTTAAACCCACTCTGTATATATCTCACAATCAAAGGTAATACCTTTCTAATCGCAATCACACTCTCACACGATCTACATATCATATGTTTATGCTTCCGCTTCAAATGAATTCGCTAAAATTTATTATATCATATTAAATTTCTCTTCTTTTTTTCTTTGTTCGATTTTGTGTAGAAATCCTGCAAGGTGTATAGTTTCTGTGCTGCCGAGTCCGTATGGAAATTCTCTGAAAATTGGTAACTTCAAATGATTTCGGGGTTTAGGCCCTCAACACTTTTTTTTGCTCTTCCCAGAATGACACAGAAGTTAAAGTAACAGCGACGTGTATACGTGTTCCTGTTATGCGTGCTCATGCAGAGAGTGTGAATCTCCAGTTTGAGAATCCCCTTGATGAGGTAATAATACACATCGAACATGTTTTATACTGGCACTGTTAACTAGACTTGCTAAGTTAACCCCTGAGGCTGCTTAGCTTAATTATTCAATACTGTAATCTATTCTCGTCTTCAAGTTTTAACGGGTTTTCTAACTGTATTTTCACAGAACACAGTAAGGGAGCTCTTGAAGAAAGCACCTGGAGTTTATATTATAGACGACTACTCTTCTAACACCTTCCCTACTCCACTTGATGTCTCTAACAAAGACGATGTCGCAGTTGGTAGGATCAGGCGAGACTTGTCTCAAGTTGGCAATTTCGGGTAAGTAAAGTTTCAGTTTTTCTATTGAATGTGAACCCAACTGAGTTTTTTCCATTTGGTTTAAAGGCTAAAAATTTGTGAATTCAGGCTAGACATATTCGTCTGCGGCGATCAAATACGCAAAGGAGCTGCTCTAAACGCTGTCTAGATCGCTGAGATGCTTCTCTGAATTCGAATCCCTCACTTGGCTTTCAAATGCGTTTGCAAGCTTTATATATTACTTTTTTTTTCAGGTGAGAGTAAGAGCAAACCTGTACTTGTTACTGAAGCATATCCAGAGTCTGAATTCAATCCTACCTGTGATGTTCTGGAGGGTAAAGGTATCACAGTGGAAGATCTTTGGGCGCCTCTTGAAGGAAAATCTGGGTATCACCAACTAAGCAAGAGGATCTCCCGGTTGCACAAAGATACTCAATCTGTTGTCCATGCTCAATTGCCAAAGCCAGAACGAGAAAGACTGGAACGGAAAGCAGTGAGAGGACTAGTTGAGAAGAAGTTTAATAAATGGTTGCATTCACAAGTTTGAAGTGAATTCACAAGTATACATACAAAAGTTGTATGAACTAATTTTTTAATCATGTACTTTTATTTTGTAATATAGGCATTTTGTAACATGGTTTTATATTAATATAATAAAATATGTTACTTTTCTTTTTAATATGTCAAATTATTCAAAAACCAAAAAAAAAAATTCCCTAATTATATGTAATTAGTCTACATTTATATTAATAAATTGAATTTTTTTTTAATTTAAACAATATATCAGTCGCTAATCAGTAGCTATATTTTGCTACTGAATAGCTAAAATCAGTCGTAAAAAATCAGAAACCAGTAGCAAATCAGTCGTTAAAAAAATCACAAACCAGTAGCAAATCAGTAGCTAAAGTAGTAGGTAATCAGTCGCAATTCAGTAGCTAAATTTTACGACTGATTACCGACTACGGCTGTAGTAGCAAAATTCAGTCACTAGTAAGTCGTAAAATTTTGCTACTGATTAGCGACTGAATAGTGACAGCCGAATATCAGTCGTAAATCAGTCGTAAATCAGTAGCAATTTTGCGACTGATCTTTTTAGCGACGAGACCTTTACCTACTGCAGAAATCAGTTGGTAATCAGTCGTAACATGGTGTTTTGCTTCTGATTTCCGACTGTTTTTGTAGTAGTAAAAAACCTGTTTTCTTGTAGTGTTTGGTTATTGTCGTGGTGGGTGGCGGCCTTAGGCATAGTCCCATCATAGGGGTCAAAATGATATCTCTTTCCACTATAAATGGGTGTGGGAGAAGAGGGCTCGGTCTCCTCTTGGTGACATCAGTGTCTCCTTTCTCATCGCACCCTTCTTCACCTTCGCCCTGCTTATCACATCGATGGGTGGATTGGTGGTTGGGTTGTACAAAAGATCACGTGGGATGTAGAAAGGGATATTCCTACTCTCATGAATGTCGGTGAGAGGAGGGTTAGGCAATAGCACTTGGCGCACGTATGTTTGAGAGAGCTTGACGTTGTGTGCAAGCTTATCTCCAACTCTCCCTTTCAAGGACAAGGTCCTAGTTAGGTAAGCTTCATCCAACAAATCCCACTCAAGGTTCTCAATTGACATCTTCTCGCCTTTGGCTCTTAGGATCGGGACAACTAACCATCCAATTTCTATCTTGGCCTTGTTGTTGCTTGTCCCAAAAGCCCATTCCTTGAAGCAAAAGAGGTTCCTCACCAAAATAGTAGCTAGGGAAGGCATACGCTCACATCCCTTGAACTCACTTCCATCTCCAAAAGTCTTGAGGAGAGGCTTTAACCCGAAGCCCAACAACTCCAATTCGTCAAGACCAACCATCCCAAACTCGATTTTGGCAAAGAACATGTGAGCAAGCACCTTGTGTGCATAACGGATTGCCGGATGACGGATGGAATTGGACTTGATGTGCCCGGAAACAAACTTCCCACGGCCAATTGTTTCCCACAATTTCCTTAACTTATTCTTCGGGTAATGGAAGTAGATACCACAATGTATGCCCTCCTTCTCGAACCCAAAGATCTCGCATAACTCTAGGAAAGTGACGCGGTAGTGGGTTTGGCCAATGGTGAAGTAAAGCACTCCAAACCCGGTCCGAGCATTCGTCTTGGAGGATTTCTCATTGTAGAATGTCACTCTAAGGGATGAGAGGAATTGGCATGTGTAGATTTGGTTAGCTAGATCTTTCATGAAGATGAACTTTCCAAACCCCATATTGTCGAAGATTGCGGCCACATCTTCAAGAATGCCCATTCTCTCTAACACCTCCGGGTCTAGAAACCGCATTTGCTTAAAGTCCATTTCCATGAACTTGTTGAAATACTCAACGGCGGGTGGAGCCTCATCCATTCCCTTTCTCTTCTTCTCCTTAACCGTGGATGAGCCATCCAAAGCCACATCCTTTCCTTTCTCCCTTGCCATGGCTCTCTTCTAAGGCCTAGAGCTCGAGGCAACTTCACTTGCTCCAACTCGGACTAGGACCTCCTTGCCTTGTGGATTTGCTTTCACTCTTGCCATTTCATACAAGTTCTCAAAGATCCATTAAAATCCAAAAATTTGCCAAGAAAAATCAAGAAACAAAATTTTGAGGAGATAATCATTTTGAGAAATTGTCCCTTGAATAAGAGCAAATTAGTCTAGCAAGAACAATTTAAATTATCAAATCATCTAGATTAAATGCTCTTTTTCAAGAAAATAGCAAGAAATGAACCATCTTTGAAGAAAATATTCCATAAACCCATTTCTCATGTAAATTCACAAGTTGCTCCATGAATCCAAGATATCAAGCCTTTTTCAACCCTAATTCCAAGGTTCTAATCCCATATGCTAGCTATTTCCAAGAAAAGAAGTGACTAACACAAATTTTTGAGTTTTTGATAATCATGGAGATGATGAATCTTATGAAAGTACCTTGGGATCTTGTGCTTAGATGGTCAAAACAATGTTGAATGCACAAAGTAGAGTGAAAGATGAGCCTAGAGCAACTTGAATCTCGATTTTGAGTGAGAAATGAGAGAGTTATGAGCAAATGAAGATGAGAGAAGAGAAAGATTTGTCTTAGCCTTTAGGAGAGAGAGAGGGGCGGTCGGGTCGGGTTAGCTTGAAACGGGTCGAGACACCGGGTAGACCACTGGATATTATATCTAATTTGACTGGTCAAAGGTTTCAAATTTTTGAAATTTGAAAAATCTCAACCGCCCTCCTTCTAGGCGGTTAGCTCCGTGCGGTCCAAATCTCGGGGGATCCGGGGGATTTCTCGACCGCCCTCCTTATGGCCGGCTAGCTCCGTGCGGTCCAATCCGGGGGATTTGTCAACCACCCCTCATCGGGAAGGTTAGCTCCGTGCGGTCCAAATCCTTGTTCCAGGACCGACCCGATTGGACCTTGCGGATGGTGCGAGGTCTGAATTCTCCCCAAGATTCCCAACAACCTACAAACACTTAGCGAGAAGATCAAAACGAACTAACAAAGATTGAATAATATAATAAGCGAAATATGTACAAAGATAAGCTTGGGGTGTCTCCCAAGAGCACTTTGTTTTACGTCACTAAGTTCGACGTTGGTTACCACATTTAAGCAAGGGGAACATCATCGAGAGGGATCGAGCCTCCCTCTTCAATGATTTCTTTAGCATGGTATGGTTTGAGTCTTTGGCCGTTTGCAATGAATTCTTGGCCACCCTTGTTCACAAGTACCACGGCCCCATACGGCCTCACTTCCTTGATCTCAAATGGTCCAGTCCATATTGACTTGAGCTTCCCGGGAAAAAACTTCAACCGGGAGTTGAACAGTAGCACTAGGTCTCCAACTTTGAAGTCCTTACGCAAGATCTTCTTGTCATGGAACGCTTTGGTCCGTTCCTTGTAGATCCTCGAGCTCTCGTAAGCCTCTAGCCTAATCTCGTATAACTCTTTGAGTTGAATTAACCACCTCTCTTGTGCGGTCTTTAGATCGAAGTTGAGAAGTTTCACCGCCCACAAGTCTTTGTATTCAAACTTAACCGGCAAGTGACAAGCTTTCCCATAGAGAAGGTTGAATAGGGTAGTCCCTATCGGTGTCTTGAAAACGGTTCGATAAGCCCACAATGCGTCATCAAGCTTCATGGACCAATCTTTTCTTGAGCTCCCAACGCTCTTCTCAAGTATCTCCTTGATTTGCCGAGTAGAAACCTCCACTTGGCCACTCGTTTGCGGATGGTAAGGCGTGGCCACCTTGTGCTTCACTCCGTGTTTCCTAAGCAAGCTTTCGAAAACTTTGTTGATGAAGTGCGAGCCCCCATCACTTATCACAACCCGTGGTATGCCAAATCTAGGGAAAATTATTGACTTGAACATCTTAAGAATGACTTTTGCATCGTTTGTGGGACTCGCAATCGCTTCTACCCATTTGGACACATAGTCAACCGCCACTAGAATGTATTGGTTCCCATGTTAAGAAGGGAACGGTCCCATGAAGTCTATTCCCCAAACATCAAAAATGTTTTGAGGCATCTCATCTCTTCTACCAATGTTCCCCTTTCTTTGGCAAGGGTCACAAGCGGAAACAAAATCATGTGCATCCTTGAATAGACTCGGCCACCAAAAACCCGTTTGGAGAACTCTTGTAGCCGTCTTTTACGAAGCAAAGTGTCCGCCATAGGCCGATCCATGACAATGGAATAAGACCCCTTGGACCTTTTCTTCCGCCATACACCTTCGATACAAGCTATCTGAACACAACTTGTACGAATGGCTCATCCTAATAGTACCTTGTGACGTCACGAAAGAACTTTTTCTTCTTATACCCATCCAAGTTTGGGGGTTCATTCCCACAAGCTAAGTAGTTCACCAATCCGCGAACCACGGTAGCTTCTCATCTTGCAAACCGCTTGCACTCTCAAGACTCCTCACAGCCTCTACTCCTTTCTTCAACACGCTCACCATCATAAGACTCTCCTCGAGGAGTTTGTCATCAATTGGAACAAGATCCTGATACAAGGATTTTGCCGTGTATCCATTACTCAAAATGCCTAAGTAGCATAAGAGATATCGAATCCAAGGGTACAAGTTTCAATCACTAGAAATGCATACAACTTTGTAAGTTAAGCTAACAAAAGGGGTTTTTGGTTTCTAAACAACCTAAATGATTCAAATTCAAACAAGAACAAGTAAGCAAAGACTAAAAACGTGATTAACAATAAGATAAAGGCAAGCTCTTGGATGAGGTTATTGATTTTGGATCCTTCAATGATCCATCTAGATGTCATTTCACACAAACAAACAATAAGATAAAGGCAAGCCACTCTCATGGTCTTAATCACTTTGCTAATCATCCAAATCAAGAACAAACCATCGTTTGTGATAGAATGAGTAAAAAGCAATTAACATAGGTTCCTATGGCCCTAATGCTCCTTAGACAATTACTCTCATAGGCTAAGAAAGCAAAATCCCTTATTTGGTTCTTTGGGGAATTTCATCGAACACCTTGTGTGCATGAAATTTCCTAAGATCTAGATTAACTATATCTAGCCTAATCTAGCATTGTGAACACCAAATAAGAGAGGGAATATGTAAACTAAGTCATCGACATCAAAATCTACCACGAAATTCACCTTATCTACCTCATCCATGAGCCTTAAGAAGAACTACTCACTAATCATGAAGAACACACCAAATCTTGTGAAAGAGGTGATGTTAATCATGATTAGGGCATAGGAATGTGAAAGATTAGATAAAGATGAAGAGATATAACTTTAAACTAGCATAAATCAAAAGAATCCAAGGGAAAAATCCCAAGAACCCTAAAAAACAAGATCTTGTTCTAGAGAGAAAAGAGAGAGAGAGAAAAAATGAAAAAGGGACAAAAAGTGAGATAGATCTAAAAATCAGATCTCTAAAATATAAAAAGGTGTTTGCTGAGTTGGATCGGACCCGGTCAACCCGGGACAAACCGGGTATTGATCCGGCCGAAACTTGGATACGTCTTCAGTGAATCGGTCATAACTCCTGCACCTGATATCCGAATGACCTAAATCCAACTCCTGTATACAGCTATCTCGTACCTCTACAACTCTTAAGAAGACCGTTTAAGTTGATTCATAACGTAAGGCCTTCGTTTTGCCGGTTCTTTGGACGGTGTCATCTTCTCTTGGCCAGACGGACATACCTTCAGTAAATCTGTGTTATCTCTCTATCCATACGTCCCTATAATCCAATTCAAACTCCTGTGTAACGCGGATTCACTACTCTACAACTTCTATGAAAGACTCTAAAGCTGAATCCGAGTTTAAACCCTTCATCTGGGTTGATCTTTCAGGCAACGTATTTATAGCATAACTCGTTTGGATACCTGACAGACATGTCCTTGATATATTTACCATATCTCTTGAACATCAGATCTGAATGATATGAAACCACCACTAAAGGAAATTCAGCTCGATTGTCTATGACGTTTTTGAAGACCTCAGATTAAACTGGGCACGGGAAGGTCTTCATTTGGCCTGATCTTTGAGTCACTTCGGCTGGTGCTGCATCGATCAGTTGCATCGACCAGTGGAGTCGATGTAACTGTCGTGAGGTGAAGCATCGAGGTAACAGATCGATGTAAGAAGGGGCTTGGTCAATGTTAAGGGCCTGGACCTCCACCGATCAGTTGCATCGCTCCGTGGCGTCGGTGTAAGTCGAAACTTACTCGGCATGTGGACATATCTCTGGTAAAGTGGCTGTAACTCCCGAACCATACGTCGGAATCCACTGATTCCAATTCCAGTGGCTATCTAACTCACTCCTCTACAGCTTGCATGAAGGTAATCCAAGCTGATTCATAACGGAGGGCCTCAGTCAAGCCACATCTTTCCGGTGTATCGGATGGACCTTGCACTCTACTTTGGTCAAACTCTCCAAATATTCCCAAATTGCCTCCAATCACCTAGAAAGTACTCCAAAACATGCAAGAACTCACTAGACCTAATGCAATATGTCATAATCTCTAAATGAGACCTAAATACAAGACAAAACCATGGTTATGCATGTAAATGACACAAAACTCTAAGTGAGATGCATGCTAAAACATGCAATATCAAACCCTTGCTTGTCCTCAAACAAACAAGAATAAAGAAATGCAGAAGACTAAAAATGGGAGCTCAAATCCAAAAGTGCCATAAAAAAAATTCAACTCAATGTCCAAGTTACTAGCTCTAAGATGTGATCAAACAAACTTACTCAAAAGTGACTAGCCATACTTATCCTTGCATGACTTACATTCGAACCTCAACCTACACAAACTTTCATATCCTACAACCCCTTGACATTGATTAAGTGTAATATGCGTGAATCATGTTTATGCAAAATGAAATGGATTCGTTTGGCTAGGGACGAAGTTATGAGATGAAGATGATTTCATTATCATGCGCAGTTTATCAAATGTATGCATCTCTCAAGAAAAGAGCAAACTTTAGCAAAATACTAAAGGTAAAAGGCAACCTATGCATACAAGGGTGAATTCTCATCTACCCAATGACTAAGATGTCACTAACCCTAGCATCTCTAACCCATTGCTCCCAAGCCTAAGCTACCCTTTTTATCTTAAGGCATTTGCCTTCTTAAACCTACACATGCTTCTTGTCCTTTCACTTCACCTTCTTTTCATTCGGGGATCAACTTCTTCTTCCGTGTTCTCATGGTTTGGTGCTTCTTTGTTGTGACTTAGCTCTCCTTTTTCTTCATTTTTGTTCACGCCTCTTTTTCTTCTTTGATGCTTTGGCCTTTTCGGCTTTCTTCTTTTTCTTTGGATATCTTGAAGCTATCTTATTCTTAGAGCTAGTCTTATAATTTTGCACCAACCAATCTATAAATTCGATCCCCTTGTCCCTTCTCCTTATTCATCTTTCTCATTCCACAATCTATTCCAAACACATTCGTTCACCAAATTTCCAAACCGTTCCCCAAACTTAAACCAAGAACCGCCAACATATCTTAGCCTATTCTTAGATTAACTCTGTGATGATGGAGCTAAATCTACATGAGAATTCCTCCTTGTCGCCCTAAACCTAACACTTATTGCCAAGTTTGCTCGAAAGAAGGCCTCACCAAGAAAACACGAATATCAATGGCTAGAAAGAAGGTTGAGGTTAGGGTAGGGGAAACCATTCCAATGATGGGATATGGCTACTTGGATAAACAAGAGTGGTGAAAGGGAAAAGATTATCCAAGTATGTATGAAGTGATCCAAAAATTCATTCAAAAATGCATAAACACAATATTTACAAGTCAAAATTAAGGTTATCACTTAGATGGGGTTGAATTCAAGTTAAGGTTTGTTTCAATCAAGGCAAGAACAATAAGACATAAGATCAAGGCATGGTTCGTTCTTAATTTCTACACGAGATCAAAGCATCAAGTAACTAGCAACAATGGCATTGGACTAAGCTCTTAATATGGTACTTTACAAGGACAAATCTATCATTGCTCCTAATGCTTATGCAAAGCTACCTTATATGCTATGCATCTAGACTCAATCCTATATGGAATGCACAAAAGTTCAATTTTTTTTCAAAATTATTGAAAATGTATGATATGCATGAGACTCAAGATGCAGAAGGCAAAATAAGATCACAAAACACAAAGTTAGATAACATATAGACTCTCTCCCAAACTTAAATTACACAGTCCCTTGTGTAATAGAAGCTTAAGAGAGAGATAAACAATGCATGAAAGAGAGAAGAAGATATGATTCTAAATGCTATTCACAAAGTTTGGAGTATTACCTTGGAAACGAATGGAGGGAAACGAGGGTGATCACCGCAATCCTACCGCCTTTGTCCTTAAGTCCATGACCATTAGACCATCAAGAACCTATGCACACTAAGCAAACTCATCAAAAAGGACAAGAAAACATAGAGAGACATATAAAGAAAGTATGTACAATGATAAGTTTGGGGTGTCTCCCAAGAGCACTTTGTTTAAAGTCACTAAGTTTGACTTTTGTTACCCTTTTTAGGCGGGTGAGAGAGGAGTGTGAGCACTCCAAGGTGGATCTTTGAGCTCAAGTTTGAGGACCTTGCTCATGACTTCCTCAAGACCGGCTTACCCTTTCTCTTTGAGCTCGGGTGTGAGGATCGCCTTGACCGAGGCAAAAGGTTTAGGCCATCCTTTGCACTTGATCTTGTACTCAATCACTCCATCCTTGTGCTTCCAAGGAGTGAGAGTCATCATAGAGGGCTGGCTTGGCTCGGACATAGACCCATGAAGCTTCCTTGATTCGTTTCCCATCTTAGCTTTGGCCTTTGTCTTCTTCTTTGCACCCTTGCTACCCTTGCTACCCTCAACGACATTCTCCATTGTGGTGGGAGGAAGCGGTTACAAACAAAGCCATATCAACTTCCGAAGCTTCCTTGTCATTACCATAACCCAAATCCTTTCTCTCAAGCAACTTCTCTTTTTTCATAACCCTTTGGAGGCGGAGCTTCAACAACCATCTCACAACGACCCACATACTTCACTTCCTCAACAAAAAACCCATCGTCTTCAATGATTATTGTGCTACAAAGCTTGTTGGGAGAAGTCCTCATTGGGTAGTATACCTTGTCATCCACATTCAAGAGAACTACCTTTTTATTTTTGAAATCCATTCTAGCATCGGTAGTAAGTAGGAATGGGGTTCCAAGGAGGAGTGGGAACTTGTTGGCCTTCTTCATCTCCATGACAACAAAGTCCGTTGGGACTATGCAATCCCCAACCTTAAGCGGATAATCTTCAAGGAGACCGAGTGGCTTCCGTGAGGAGGCATCTCCAAAAGTGATAGGTGATGGGTGATATGTGAGGTTTCTTATCCCTAGACTCTTAAGCATCTCATGGGACATGACGTTTACACTTGAACCGGAGTCACACAAAGCATCCTCAACTTCCAAATCACCAAGAGAGCAAGTGATGGAGAACTTACCAGGATTTCCAAGCTTGGGGAGAGACTTAGGCTCAATCCTTGTCTTGCTTGGTGAATCAAACAAATTGACAATACCCTTGTCATCAACCATGGTCACGTCCTCATCCGTCTCAAGGGAACGTCTCTAGGGGGAAGGTGTTCAACATGTGAACCATGAAGTAGAATCTCAATTTCCCTAATGGCGGTTTCATGATCATCAATGGGACGTGATTCCTTTGAGAAGATGGCATTGCAATACTCCTTTGAGCTTTGTATTTCTTTCCCGTTTATAGAACTTTGTTGCATTTTGTCTCCATTGGCCCCTTGGTCTCCATTTGTTGCACTTTTGAACTCAATGCCTGAAGTTTCTTGTGGAGATAATTGTATGAGCAAGCTACTTTGGTATTTATTTCCTCCATCTTCTTGCTCATATCCAATGCTCCACTAGCTTGTCCTTGTAGAATTTGTTGAAGCATGTTCTTCATATCAAGGTCTTGAGTCATGGAGTTGTTTCTTTGAGTTTGTGGGACAAAGCTTTGTTGAAAACCACCTTGGTTCCCCTGAAAGTTATTTTTGGGAGCATAGCTTTGTTGGTGATTAATGGGGGCTTGACTTTGGTTGCCATAGTTTTTGTTGAAACTTCTTTGATAGCCACAATTACTCCCAACATAGTGCACTTCTTCTTGGTTTCTCAAATCCACCATTTGTTCTTGGAATCCTTGGTTTGCCTCACCATTTCCATCAAATTGAACCGCATTTTGAGATGTAGTGAGAAGCTTATCCAACGTGTCACTTAGAGCTTTCATCTCTTTGGTTCGTTGTTGCTATTCAAAATCGCTTGTGGTTCTTGTGGACCGATCGAACTCATCACCATATGTTCCATCACTCAAAGCAAGGTTCTCAACCAACTCCATTGCTTCATTCACGTACTTGGCTGGAAAGTTTCCATTGGAAGCGGTATCAAGCAACATACGTATCTTGGGTAATGCTCCGCGGTATAGAGTGCTTAAGAGGGAAGCATCCATGAATCCATGGTGAGGGCATTGCGTTGTATAGGTCCTAAACCGCTCCCATGCTTCATTGAAGCTCTCATTAGGACGTTGAGAGAAGCTTGATATTTCATTCCTTAGCTTGGCCGTCCTAGAGTGGGAGAAGAACTTGGCAAGGAATGCGGTTTTGCATTGATTCCAAGAAGTGATGGAACCTTGGGGTAGGTTCTTTTCCCATTGCCTTGCTTTGTCTCCAAGAGAGAATGGGAACAACCTTAGCTTGAAGCTATCCTCCGAGACTCCATTCATCTTTGTCAAACCACAAATCTGGTCGAAGTGATCCAAGTGATCAAGTGGATCCTCCACCGTCAATCCATGGAACTTGTTGCTTTGTACCATGTTGATGAAGTTAGCTTTGACCTCAAAGTCATTGGACTCAACCGGTGGCGCTTGAATCCCTTGGCGGTTGACATGAGCATTGGCCGCATCACCCGTTCCAACTATGTTATGACCATTACGGGCGGTCGGGTTGTGGTTTCCATTACCACCATTTGCTCCTTGATTTGGGGCATAGGCAACGTGGTCATTACCACCATCCGGGTTTACTTGCACGTTTTCCATACCAAGCCTAGCAATGTGCACAACCCGTTATCTATCTCTTCTGCTCTAAGACCGCGGTGTAGAAGGTTGATGTCGTCTCTTGGCTCAACAAGATTGTTGTTGCCTTTAGAACGCAAGTTCATGCACCTACAAGAGAGAGCTAGAAGGAGAGATTAGCAAACAAAAGAAAGGAAAAGGCTTAATCTCAAAAAGAAGTAAAATCCTAATGTCGAAAGCTAAACCCAATTGGAAACGGCGTCAAATTGATACAAGGATTTTGCCGTGTATCAATTACTCAAAATGCTTAAGTAGCATAAGAGATATCGATTCCAAGGGTACAAGTTTCAATCACTAGGAATGCATACAACTTTGTAAATTAAGCACAAGAGGGGGTTTTTGGTTTCTAAACAACCTAAATGATTCAAATTCAAACAAGAACAAGTTAGCAAAGACTAAAAACGTGATTAACAATAAGATAAAGGCAAGCTCTTGGATGAGGTTATTGATTTTGGATCCTTCCATGATCCATCTAGATGTCATTTCACACAAACAAGCTATTCCCTTCGCCTAGAACACTTAAGCAAGATTAAGCCACTCACATGGTCTTAATCACTTTGTTAATCATACAAATCAAGAAAAAACAACCGTTTGTGATAGGATGATTAACAAGCAATCAACATAGGTTCCTATGGCCCTAATGCTCCTTAGACAACTACTCTCATAGGCTAAGAAAACAAAATCCCTTATTTTGTTCTTTGGGAAATTTCATCGAACACCTTGTGTGCATGAAATTCCCTAAGATATGGATTAACTATATCTAGCCTAATTTAGCATTGTGAACACCAAATAAGAGAGGGAATATGTAAACTAAGTCGTAGACATCAAGATCTACCACGAAATTCACCTAATCTACCTCATCCATTAGCCTTAAGAAGAACTACTCACAAATCATGAAGAACACACCAAATCTTGTGAAAGAGGTGATGTTAATCATGATTAGGGAATAGGAATGTGAAAGATTAGATAAAGATGAAAAGATATAACCTTAAACTTGCATAAATCAAAAGAATCCAAGGAAAAAATCCCAAGAACCCTAAAAAGACAAGGTCTTGTTCTAGAGAGAAAAGAGAGAGAAAAAATCAAAAAGGGACAAAAATTGAGATAGATCTAAAAATCAGATCTCTAAAATATAAAAAAGTGTTTGCTGAGTTGGGTCGGATCCGGGTATTGACCCGGCCGAAACTTGGATTTGTCTTCAGTGAATTGGTCATAACGCCTGAACCTGACATCCGAATGACCTGAATCTAACTTCTGTAGACAGGTAACTCGTCCCTCTACAACTCGTCTGAAGACCGTTTGAGTTGATTCATAGCGGAAGGCCTTCGTTTTGCCGGTTCTTTGAACGGTGTCATCTTCTCTCGTCCAGACGGACATACCTTCAGTAAATCCGTCTTATCTCCCTATCCGTATGTCCAAATAACCCGATTCAAACTCTTGTGTAAAGCGTTTTTACTCCTATACAACTTTTATAAAGGACGCTAAAGCTGAATCCGAGTGTAAACCCTTCATCTGGATTGATCTTTCAGGCGTCGTATTTGGAGCATAACTCGTTTGGATGCTTGACAGACATGTCCTTGCTATATTAACCATATCTCTTGAACGGCAGATCTTAATGACATGAAAATACCACTAAACGAACTTCAGCTCGATTGTCTATGACTTTCATGAGGATCTCAGATTAAACTGGGCACGAGAAGGTCTTCATTTGGCCTGATCTTTGAGTCACTTCGGCTGGTGCTGTATCGATCAGTTGCATCGACCTGTGGAGTCGATGTAACTGTCCTGAGGTGGAGCATCGAGGTAACAGGTCGATGTAAGAAGGGGTTCGGTCGACTTTAAGGGCCTGGACCTCCACCGATCAGTTGCATCGCTCCGTGGCGTCGGTGTAAGTCGAAACTTACTCGGCAGGCGGACATATCTCTGGTAAAATGGCAGTAACTCACGAACCACATGTCCGAATCCCCTGATTCCAATTCCAGTGGCTAGCTAACTCACTCCTCTACAGCTTTCATGAATGTCATCCAAGCTGATTTATAACGAAGGGCCTCAGTCAAGCCATATATTTCTGGTGTATCGGATGGACATTGCACTCTACTTTGGTAAAACTCTCCAAATATGTCCAAATTGCCTCCAATCACCTAGAAAGTATTCCAAAACATGCAAGAACTCACTTGACCTAATACAATATGTCCTAATCTCTAAATGAGATCTAAATACAAGACAAAATCATGATTATGCATGTAAATGACACAAAACTATAAGTGAGATGCATGCTAAAACATGCAATATATGAGTATATCAGATCCTCAATCCTCAATCTAGATAAGTGGTCCGCGACCCCATTCTCTATACCTTTTTTGTCCACAATCTCCATATCAAACTCTTGCAAGGGCAAGATCCATTGGAGTAGTCTTGGCTTTGTGTCCTTCTTGGCATGGATGTACATCAAGGCCGATTGGTCCGTGTAAACAATCACCTTTGAACCCACTACATAAGACCGAATCTTTTCCATGGCAAATACCACCGCTAGCAATTCTTTCTCCGTGGTAGCATATCGAGCTTGAGTATCATCTAAAGTTCTACTTGCGTAGTAGATGACGTTGGTCTTCTTGTCCTTCCTTTGGCCTAAGACGGCTCCAACCGCGAAATCACTCGCGTCACACATAATCTCGAAAGTAAGATCCCAATACGGGGTTTGGACAATGGGAGCACTAACCAAAACTTTTTTTTATCTCCAAGATTAGACAAGCAAACACCAAACGAATAGCCATACACGGAGAAATCGTCAATAAAAACTTCTACCATGTCTTCAATAAAATCCGAGAAAATGGACATCATGCAACGTTGGAATGTAGTCGGTGCATTACACAACCAAAGTGGCATCCTTCGATATGCGAAGGTGCCATAAAGGCATGTGAAAGTCGTTTTCTCTTGGTCATTCGGGTGTATGGGAATTTGAAAGAAACCCGAATAACCGTCTAAAAAGCAATAAAATGGATGATTAGCTAGACGTTCAAGCATTTGATCTATGGAAGGTAATGGAAAGTGATCCTTACGAATAGATGAATTTAGCTTCCTATAGTCAATGCACATCCTATGCCCAGTTATTGTCCTAGTATATATCATTTCATCCTTTTCATTTTTAACAACCGTTATCCCTCCTTTCTTAGGCACACAATGAACCGGTGAGACCCAAGTACTATCCGATATTGGGTAGATAATACCCGCGTCTAGAAGCTTAAGAATCTCTCTCCTTACAACTTCCTTCAAATTAGGATTCAACCTTCTTTGATGTTCAATAGAGGTACTTGATTCGTCTTCTAGATGGATTCTATGTGTGCATAAAGTAGAGGAAATACTCTTGATGTCATCCAAAGAATAACCAATGGCTTTCCTATACTTCCTAAGTTCAACTAAGAGAAAGGATAGCTCGTTCTCATTCAAACTATCATTAACAATAACCGGGTATGACTCGTTGGGACCTAGAAACGCGTACCTTAGCCCAACGGGAAGTTGCTTTAGGTCCACCTTAGGGGCTTTGAGCTCGCTCCAATCGTCATCCTTATAACTAGGCTTACACTTGCTAGTTTCTTCCACGACCAACGCAAAGCTCTCTTGAGCCGCTCCCATACTTGACCCAACTTCAAACCTTGTAACTCAGTTACCCAACTCTACAAATGGTGTCTCTCTTTCAACCGGCTTAGGCAAGTCCATGAGTAGCTCATATCCTTGTCTTTTTACACCTAAGAATCCATGCACACTGTGCTCTTGTGTTAAAACCACTTGCAAACCGTCTTCAATACTCATATTTTCAAGCAACTCATCCGCGAGTTCATTCATTATCTCTATGTAGAAACATTGCCCATTTATTGTGGGCTTCTTCATCACATTGTTGATGTTGAACTCGAGGGCTTCATCTTTTCCCAAGTGCAAGTCAATCTTGCCCTTTCTCACGTCAATAATGGCTCTCGCGGTTGCCAAGAACGGTCGTCCAAAGATAATTGGGTCCTTTGGCTCCTCGTCCATTTCGAGAGCTACAAAGTCCGTGGGGACAATGAAGTCTTTAACCATTATTGGTAGATCTTCAAGCAAACCAATGGTTACCCTCACACTCTTATCCGCTAATATCAACGAGATGTTGCAAGCCTTGTACCTCGTGAAACCCAACCTCTTTGCAACCGAGAACGGCATAAGGCTTACGCTTGCTCCAAGGTCACAAAGACAATTATCGAAGGCCAAAGGTCCAAGGGCACACAGAAGGGTGAACGATCCGGGATCTCCATGTTTTGTTGATATCACCTTCCTTTGGATGATGGCACTACATTCTTGGGTCAAGATTACCATGTATTCCATTTCCTTGGCTCTTTCTTTCACGGCATCCTTGAGGAATTTTGCATATTGGGGTACAAGTAGAAAAGCATCAACCAACGGCATTGTAAGCTCGACCTTCAACATTTGCTTGTCTAAGATCGCCTTGTACTTGTCCATGAATTGTTTCTTGAAACGTCCCGGGAAA
The DNA here is from genome assembly GCA_030161315.1 of Eutrema japonicum. Lineage (NCBI taxonomy): Eukaryota > Viridiplantae > Streptophyta > Magnoliopsida > Brassicales > Brassicaceae > Eutrema > Eutrema japonicum. Next base: position 22,777,791 of record BSQW01000010.1, on the reverse strand, counting down.
GGTAGCTTAGGCACATAGGGTTTTGGCACAAATACACTCTCTTTCTTCTTAGATGCTTCTTCAACCACGGCCTTGGTCTTCACCTCTTCAACCCGTTTTCCCTTGTCTTGACCTCTCACTACCACATCCTCAACCAAGTCTTCATCTTCTCGAAGTTCCACCCCCCCCCCCCCCCCCCACTTTGGTTCTCAACGTCCACGTTGAAAGTAGAAGGGACATCTCTTGTGGGTAAGCCGTGCCACTCCTTAGGGTGATAGCGTTCACATATTCCTTTGGGTTTGGGACGGGTTTACCGGGAAAAGTGCCTTGAGTACGTGAAGAAGATGAGGCATCCTTGCTCTCCATGTGTTTTACCTTGGAGTTTAAAGCCTCAATTTTGTTGTTGAGGTCGGTGTAGGAGCTATCAACCCATGTATTGATCTCCGCTTATCCCTTAAGTAATTGTTGGAACATGGAGTTCAAATCAAGCTCTTGCGGTTTAGACGTAGTTGCTTGACCGTGTGGCAGAAACCCTTGTTGTTGGCCTTGAAAACCGGGTGGTGCTTTGGGTTGGAATCCACTTTGGTTCCCTTGGAATTGGTTCTTTGGGACATAACCTTGTTGGTTGGTGTTAGAAGCTTGGCCTTGAGATTGGAATTGCTTTTGTGGAACTCCTTGTGCTTGATTAGATTGTGGAGGGTAGACTTGGTCTTGTGGGTTCTCAACATTTGTGTTCCGGTAAGAGAAGTTGGGGTGGTTCCTATAGTTTTGGTTGAACCCTTGTCTTTGGTAGGTCCCTTGATTCCCAAAGTAATTCACCTCCTCTTGGGTGTTCATGTCTACGGTCTACTCTTGATAACAACCTTGATTCTCATCATAAGAATCCACAAAACTAACCAACTTTTGAGAAGACGCTAGGAGTTTATCAATCAAGTTGGCTTGCTTGTCCAACTTTTCATTAAGCGCTTTCATGTCCTTGGCCCGCTTGTTCTCATCAAAGTCGTTCGTGGTCCTTGTGGCACGGTCATAATCGTCGCCATAGGTACCGTCACTTTGGGCCAAGTTCTCTACAAGCTCCATTGCTTCTTCAACGTCCTTATCCAAGAAGTTACCATTTGATGTTGTGTCAAGTAGCATCCAGATCTTAGGCAAGGCACCTAGGTAGATAGGGCTAAGTAGAGAGGTGTTGCTAAAGCCATGATGAGGGCATTGAGAAATGTAGCTTCTAAATCTCTCCCAAGCCTCATTGAAAGACTCATTGGACCGTTGTGTGAAGCTTGAGATCTCATTGCGAAGCTTGGCGGTTCTAGCCGGTGAAAATAATTTGGCAAAAAACGCACGTTTGCAATCATCCCACGAGATGATAGATCCTTGGGGTAGGTTCTTTTCCCATTGGTGAGCATTGTCACCTAAAGAGAACAGGAAGAGACGAAGCTTGAAACCATCTTCGAAGACCCCATTGATCTTAGTGAGACCACATATCCTGTCAAATTGGTCTATGTGGTCTAATGGATCCTCCATTGACAAACCGTGAAACTTTTTGGCTTGAACCATGTTGATCACCCCCGGTTTCACTTCGAGGTTGTTGTTTTCCACCGGTGGAGCTTGAGTGCCTTGCCGGTTTTGGTGAGCATTAGCGGCGTCAGCTTCTCCAACAACGTGTCTACCTCTTGGTGGGTGGTGTGGACGGTTTGGTTGGTGATGGTTTCCATTGCCACCACCTCCTTTGATGTTCCCATTCCCACCGTTCCTTTGGTGGGGAATGTTCTCATGAATGTTCCCAAGTGGAATATCATGAAGATCTTCCATATCGTTACCAACTTCTTCTTTTACTCCCACTCGGTTTCGTCTTCCTCTTGAACCCCTATCAAGTTGATCAATGTCGTCCCTCGGTTCTACTAGGTCAATATTGCCACGGGAACGGGTATGCATGCACCTATAGAGAGAACGATCAATAGGAAGTGAAGAAGATTAGTAACTTGGTATAAAATAAAACTTAATCTCACAAAGAGCCTAAATCTCAATGTTAAAATCAAATCCCAATATGGCAACGGCGCCAAATTGATACTAAGACTTTTCGGTCTTAAAGAGGTATCAATAACTCTAAATACAAGTAGTATAAGAGGTTATCAATCCGTATTAGGAGATGACCTAATCATTAAGAATGCAAGGAACCTATGTAAGTTAAGCTACTTAAAAGGGGTTTTGTGATTAAGTATCCAAATTAAAACAAGTAAAACAACTAAACAATATGTAAATCAATAAACAAAATTGGATTCCAAGATGGGATTATGGATATAATATAATCCAAGTTCAATTCATGATGTTCATTTACTCAAACAATCTAATCCCTAGGCAGAAGTGATATATTCATATTTTACATGTTCTAGCATGCATTTTACTTAGAGTTATATGTCATTTAGATGCATAATCATGGTTTTGTCTAGCATTTTGGCCATTATTTGAGTTTAGGATGTTTGCATTAGGTACTAGTGAATTTTTCATGCATTTGGAGTGTTTTTAGGTGTTTTGGAGACTGTTGATGATGTTTGGAGTTATGGAGCATAATAGAAGGAAAAGTCTGTCCGGAGTGTCCGAAAGAACGTGTCGGGCGAAGGGTTTCTAGTCAGATTCAACTTCTGAGATGTTCAAGAGAGTTGTAGAGGAGTCAGTTATATGTCTACGCGAGTTGGATTCAGATCATTTGGACATGTGGTTCGAGAGATATGGCCGATTTTCTAAGGAGTCTCTGTCTGATCACGAACCCGTTGCACCATACCGGACCAATCTTGTCCGGCGTCACCGTCAGGTGTTCAACTTTAGCTTGGACAGGAAGATTACCAGCCCACAACATCCCTCCATCCCTGACCGGTACTGCTCATTCACTCAACCAGGGGAAATACCGGCCTCTTGTGCCAGCCCAATCTCGCCCGGCGTGGAAGCTCTCGCCAAAGTGTCTGAAAGACCATGTTGGACGAAGGACATACCCTCGGATTTAGCCTCTAAAGCCTTCATAGAAGTTGTAGGTAATTGAGTTTTCTGTCTTTTGGAGGTGGTCGGAAGTCTTTATGATCGGTGAATTTAAAGATACACCAGATTTATCTGGGACATATTTGACTGGCGCCCAAACGAGTTATGCTCAAAGAATCAAAGTCTCCATACCGGCCCAACCATACCGGCCCCAATTTGGCAAACGAGTTATGCTCAGAACTTGAGCGGGTCAACACCCGGTTTGTACTGGATTGACCCGGTCCGACCCAAACTCATTTAAATATTGAAAACCCTAATATTTTAGATCTAAGCTTTCTTTTCTCTAGAGTTGGGTTTTATCCCAAACTCTTCTTATATTGATTTTGGATGGATCTTCATCATTCATGCCACTCTAGTGAAGGATTCGTCAACCTATCTTTATATTATGTTTATTTAATCCTTGTTCTTTATCTTTATGTCTCTCTTTCTCTTGTGTTCTTCCTTGTTCTTCATGTATAGGCTATACATTTTTTGTTGGATTTTGGATTTTGCTTGATTTAGATGGTTGATTGTTGATGTTTAGGACTAGATAAACATTTTTTCTCATGTTAGGAAGGATCTTAATGGTAGGATTGAATTGAAAACTCATTTCTAGAACTTAGACATTTCATGCACACAAGGTGTTCGATGAAATGTCTAGAAAACTTCTAAGCATGCTTTTCATTCTAAGTGATCGGTGGATGCTGACTTTAGGATGAATTGTTGACTAAAATGGACTTGTGGTAAATTATGGATTATCTAATTGATTGGTGGATGCTGATTTTAGATGATTCGTACAATGATTAGTGTTATGGAAGTGAACTAATCTACTTGAAAGTGTTCCATGTCATAAGAATAAATGTGCATTGAATATTTAGGCATCGTTTGTCAATTGTCTTGATGGTTAGATAATGATGATTTAGGTTGCATTTTGTTAGATCCTTCACTTAGGTTGATCTTAAAGCTAGTTTTGGATTGAGAGATCAAAGCTAGAGCTTAAGCATTTCACGCCCGATAGGTGCTCGATGAAATGCTTGAACCAAACATTTTGTGAGCTTTTCATGCCTAGCCAATGAGAGTTGATGTCTAGGGTGATTAGTAAACTAAGTGGGATTGGAGATTAAAGCTTGTTTATTATCTTATCACAAACGAGAGTTTGATCTTGATTTGGTGATTAACAAAGTGATTAGTGGCACGAGAGTGGATTAGTCAAAATTGTGAATTCCATGTTCTAGGATAGTGTTTAATTCAATCTTTATTATCATTGTTTGTTCAATAATCATATTCTTGATAGTTAATTCATTTTTCAACACTTCTATCTTTTGTTTTCTTTCTTGAATTTTACATTCTTTGTTTAAAAATATAAAAACCCAAAAGATTTGCTCAAGATTAGGAAGATTCATGTATTCTTGGTGCATTGATCTTAACCTCTTTGGTTCGATACCTCTTATACTACCTAGTATTTACAGTAATTGATATGAGCTTAACAAAAAATTCTATCAATCAATTTGGCGCCGTTGCCAGGGTGGTTTAGCATTGATCATTAAGATTTTGATTCTTCTTGAGACTAGAGCTTTTTATTTTCTTTTGTTGCTAATCTTTTCACTTTTCTTGTGATTTTCATGAAGGGAGTGAGAATGAGGAAGAAACCGTCAAGGTAGTGACGTTAAACGCGCCCTTGGGGACCTCCCCAAGCCTATCCCTTGTCGAGCTTGAGACACAAAACAAACAATCAATAAGAGTCTCTTGGGTCAAAGGTCGTGGTATGTGGTGAAAGGAGGGCTTGAGCCACAATGTGTCACACTCCTCTCTTCACCATCTCTATTTCACTAATCTCACTCCTCCTTTGTAAGTATCTCTTTTCTTTTTGAGTCTTTGCATTTCATCCTTTGTTTTTGGTCTCCCTCTTGAACTTCTTTCACACCGAGACGTTGTGATTTAAGTTTGGGGGAGGGACTGGTATTTAACCTTGTGTTTTGTGTCTTATTTTCCACTTTTGCATCTTGAGTCTCATGCATTTTCAATAATTTTGAATTGTTTTTAAAATTTTGTGCATTTCATTTAGGATTGAGTATAGTCTTCATGTTTGCATATTTCATTGGGAGCATTGATGAGCTAGGGTATCATTTTAAGAAATTGGTTCAACGCCCACGTTCGTAGTTGTCTAATGCATGGTAGTGAGTTTGAAAGTAAGGATGCACCATCTTTAGATCTCATGCATTGATTTTCTTGTCTTGATTGAAGCAAGTGTGAATTGATTCAACCCTATCAATTAGAACTCTAATCTTGACTTGATATTATCATGTTTATGCATTTTTGGATGGACTCGTTGATACCGTATACATACTTGGATCTTCTTTTTCCTTTTTACTACTCTTGTGGATCCAAGTAGCCATATCCCATTTTTGGAATGGTTAACACACCTTGAACTAACCTCCTTTCTAGCCAACGATCTTCGTGTATGATTGAGAGGCCTTCTTTCAAGCAAACTTGGCAAAAAGTGTTAGGTTTAGGGCGACAAGGAGGAATTTTCATGTAGATCTAGTTTCCACATCAAGGAGCTAGACTAGGGCTAAGTTAGCTAGGATAGAGATCTTGGGGTGTTATGGGACGAGTGAAAAGAAAGGGGTTTGGTGGAATGAAAAGTAAAAGATTGGGACAAAGCAAAGGGGAATGCAAAGATGAGAAGTGGTTAGTGATATGCTAAAAGATTAGATCTTTAAACTAGATTAGCCTCGAAGGGTGTAAGAAAAAGGAAAGAAGCCAAAAATTGGCTAGAGCATCAAAAGATGAGAAACGAGGCAAAACAAAGTAAGAAGAAAGAGAAGAGCTAAAGCAACAAGAAAGAGGAGCACCAAGCCATAAGTTCAATGGAGAAGAAGAAATCCCCATTTGAGGAAAAAATGAAGGAGCAACAAGCAAAATGTGTGAGGCATGAAGGCAAAAAGCCTTGTGAAAAGGGTAGTTTAGGTTTGGAACTTCATGGGTTAGAGACATCTTAGGCATTGGGTAGATGAGAATTCACCCTTGTATGCATAAATTGGCTTTTACGTTTAACATTTTGTTAAGTTTGCTCATTCCTAAAGAGATCCTTGCATTGGAATACCCGCATGTGTGAATGAGATCATCTTCATCTCAAAACCTTATCCCTTGGCCAAACGAGTTCATTTGATTTTGCATGAGCATGATTCACATAGAAAATTAATGAATGTCAAAGGGTTGAAGGATAAAACGTTTGTGTAGGCTGGGACTTGAACTTGATACATGTAGGGACATAAATGGCTAACTCTTTTGGAGTAGACGCACTTGATGCATTCTAGAATTCCAAACTTGGACGTTGAATTCGATTTCCTCTTGTGATGTTTTTAGGTCCTAGCTCCCATCTTTATGTCTATCTATCTCTTTGTTCTTGATTGTTTGCTTGAGGACAAGCAAATGAATAAGTTTGGGGGGGGGGGGGGGGTTGATACATTCATATTTTACATGTTCTAGCATGCATTTTATTTTTATGTCATTTGCATGCATAATCATGGTTTTGTCTAGCATTTTGGCATTTATTAGAGTTTAGGATGTTTGCATTAGGTCCTAGTGAATTTTGCATGCATTTGGAGTGTTTTAAGGTGTTTTGGAGACGGTTGATGATGTTTGGAGTTATGGAGCATAAGTGAAGGAAAAGTTTGTCCGGAGTGTCCGGAAGAACGTGTCGGACGAAGGGTTTCCAGTCATATTCAGCTTCGGAGATGTTCATGAGAGTTGTATAGGAGTAAGTTATCTGTCTACGAGAGTTCTATTCAGGTCATTTAGATATGTGGTTCGAGAGATATGGCCGACTTTCTAAGGAGTCTCTGTCTGGCCGTGAACCCGTTGCACCGTACCGGACCAATCTTGTCCGGCGTCACCGTCAGGTGTTCAACTTCAAGCTTGGACATGAAGATTACTGGCCCACAACACCCCTCCATCCCTGACCGGTACTTCTCCTTCACTCGACCAGGGGAAATACCGGCCTCTTTTGCCGGCCTAATCTCGCCCGGCGTGGAATCTCTCGCCCAAGTGTCTTAAATACCAGGCTGGACGAAAGACCTACGCTCGGATTTAGCTTCTGAAGCCTTCATAGAAGGTGTATGTAATTGAGTTACCTGTCTTCTGGAGGTGGTCACAAGTCGTTTTTATTGGTGGTTTGAAAGATACACCAGATTTATCAGAGACATGTCTGACTAGCGCCCAAACGAGTTATGCTCAAAGAAGCAAAGTCTCCATACCGGCCCAACCATACCGGCTCCAATTTGGCCGGTATTAAAACTTTGACCAAAAATTGAACGGGTCAATACCCGGTTTGTACTGGATTGACCCGGTCCGACCCAAACTCATTTAAATATTGAAAACCCTAATTTTTTAGATGTAAGCTTTCTTTTCTCTAGAGTTGGGTTTTATCCCAAACTCTTCTTATGATGATTTTGGATGGATCTTCATCATTCATGCCACTCTAGTGAAGGATTCTTCAACCTATCTGTTATTATGTTTATTTAATCCTTGTTATTTATCTTTATGTCTCTCTTTCTCTTGTGTTCTTCCTTGTTCTTCATGTATAGGCTATAGACCCCTTTTGGTTGGATTTTGGATTTTGCCTGATTTAGATGGTTGATTGTTGATGCGTATGACTAGATAAACATTTGTTCTCATGTTAGGAAGGATCTTAATGGTAGGATTGAATTGAAAACTCATTTCTAGAACTTAGACATTTCATGCACACAAGGTGTTCGATGAAATGTCTAGAAAACTTCTAAGCATGCTTTTCATTCTAAGTGATCGGTGGATGCTGACTTTAGGATGAATTGTTGACTAAAATGGACTTGTGGTAAATTATGGATTATCTAATTGATTGGTGGATGCTGACTTTAAATGATTCGTACAATGATTAGTGTTATGGAAGTGAACTAATAATCTACTTGAAAGTGTTCCATGTCATAAGAATAAATGTGCATTGAATATTTAGGCATCGTTTGTCAATTGTCTTGATGGTTAGATAATGATGATTTAGGTTGCATCTTGTTAGATCCTTCACTTAGGTTGATCTTAAAGCTAGTTTTGGATTGAGAGATCAAAGCTAGAGCTTAAGCATTTCACGCCCGATAGGTGCTCGATGAAATGCTTGAACCAAACATTTTGTGAGCTTTTCATGCCTAGCCAATGAGAGTTGATGTCTAGGGTGATTAGTAAACTAAGTGGGATTGGAGATTAAAGCTTGTTTATTATCTTATCACAAACGAGAGTTTGATCTTGATTTGGTGATTAACAAAGTGATTAGTGGCACGAGAGTGGATTAGTCAAAATTGTGAATTCCATGTTCTAGGATAGTGTTTAATTCAATCTTTATTATCTTTGTTTGTTCAATAATCATATTCTTGATAGTTAATTCATTTTTCAACACTTCTATCTTTTGTTTTCTTTCTTGAATTTTACATTCTTTGTTTAAAAATATAAAAACCCAAAAGATTTGCTCAAGATTAGGAAGATTCATGTATTCTTGGTGCATTGATCTTAACCTCTTTGGTTCGATACCTCTTATACTACCTAGTATTTACAGTAATTGATATGAGCTTAACAAAAAATTCTATCAATCAATTTGGCGCCGTTGCCAGGGTGGTTTAGCATTGATCATTAAGATTTTGATTCTTCTTGAGACTAGAGCTTTTTATTTTCTTTTGTTGCTAATCTTTTCACTTTTCTTGTGATTTTCATGAAGGGAGTGAGAATGAGGAAGAAACCGTCAAGGTAGTGACGTTAAACGCGCCCTTGGGGACCTCCCCAAGCCTATCCCTTGTCGAGCTTGAGACACAAAACAAACAATCAATAAGAGTCTCTTGGGTCAAAGGTCGTGGTATGTGGTGAAAGGAGGGCTTGAGCCACAACGTGTCACACTCCTCTCTTCACCATCTCTATTTCACTAATCTCACTCCTCCTTTGTAAGTATCTCTTTTCTTTTTGAGTCTTTGCATTTCATCCTTTGTTTTTGGTCTCCCTCTTGAACTTCTTTCACACCGAGACGTTGTGATTTAAGTTTGGGGGAGGGACTGGTATTTAACCTTGTGTTTTGTGTCTTATTTTCCACTTTTGCATCTTGAGTCTCATGCATTTTCAATAATTTTGAATTGTTTTTAAAATTTTGTGCATTTCATTTAGGATTGAGTATAGTCTTCATGTTTGCATATTTCATTGGGAGCATTGATGAGCTAGGGTATCATTTTAAGAAATTGGTTCAACGCCCACGTTCGTAGTTGTCTAATGCATGGTAGTGAGTTTGAAAGTAAGGATGCACCATCTTTAGATCTCATGCATTGATTTTCTTGTCTTGATTGAAGCAAGTGTGAATTGATTCAACCCTATCAATTAGAACTCTAATCTTGACTTGAAATTATCATGTTTATGCATTTTTGGATGGACTCGTTGATACCGTATACGTACTTTGATCTTCTTTTTCCTTTTTACTACTCTTGTGGATCCAAGTAGCCATATCCCATTTTTGGAATGGTTCACACACCTTGAACTAACCTCCTTTCTAGCCAACGATCTTCGTGTATGATTGAGAGGCCTTCTTTCTAGCAAACTTGGCAAAAAGTGTTAGGTTTAGGGCGACAAGGAAGAATTCTCATGTAGATCTAGTTTCCACATCACGGAGCTAGACTAGGGCTAAGTTAGCTAGGATAGAGAATCTTGGGGTGTTATGGGACGAGTGAAAAGAAAGGGGTTTGGTGGAATGAAAAGGAAAAGATGGGGACAAAGCAAAGGGGAATGCAAAGATGAGAAGTGGTTAGCGATATGCTAAAAGATTAGATCTTTAAACTAGATTAGCCTCGAAGGGTGTAAGAAAAAGGAAAGAAACCAAAAATTGGCTAGAGCATCAAAAGATGAGAAACGAGGCAAAACAAAGTAAGAAGAAAGAGAAGAGCTAAAGCAACAAGAAACAGGAGCACCAAGCCATAAGTTCAATGGAGAAGAAGAAATCCCCATTTGAGGAAAAAATGAAGGAGCAACAAGCAAAATGTGTGAGGCATGAAAGCAAAAAGCCTTGTGAAAATGGTAGTTTAGGTTTGGAACTTCATGGGTTGGAGACATCTTAGGCATTGTGTAGATGAGAATTCACCCTTGTATGCATAAATTGGCTTTTACGTTTAACTTTTTGTTAAGTTTGCTCATTCCTAGAGAGATCCTTGCATTGGAATACCGCATGTGTTAATGAGATCATCTTCATCTCAAAACCTTATCCCTTGGCCAAACGAGTTCATTTGATTTTGCATGAGCATGATTCACATAGAAGATTAATGAATGTCAAAGGGTTGAAGGATAAAACGTTTGTGTAGGCTGGGACTTGAACTTGATACATGTATGGATAGAAATGGCTAACTCTTTTGGAGTAGACTCACTTGATGCATTCTAGAATTCCAAACTTGGACGTTGAATTCGATTTCCTCTTGTGATGTTTTTAGTTCCTAGCTCCCATCTTTATGTCTATCTATCTCTTTGTTCTTGATTGTTTGCTTGAGGACAAGCAAATGAATAAGTTTGGTGGGGGGGGGGGGGGGGGTTGATACATTCATATTTTACATGTTCTAGCATGCCTTTTACTTTTATGTAATTTGCATGCATAATCATGGTTTTGTCTAGCATTTTGGCATTTATTAGAGTTTAGGATGTTTGCATTAGGTCCTGGTGAATTTTGCATGCATTTGGAGTGTTTTAAGGTGTTTTGGAGACGGTTGATGATGTTTAGAGTTATGGAGCATAAGTGAAGGAAAAGTCTGTCTGGAGTGTCCGAAAGAACGTGTCGGACGAAGGGTTTCCAGTCATATTCAGCTTCGGAGATGTTCATGAGAGTTGTATAGGAGTAAGTTATCTGTCTACGAGAGTTCGATTCAGGTCATTTAGACATGTGGTTCGAGAGATATGGCCGACTTTCTAAGGAGTCTCTGTCTGGCCGTGAACCCGTTGCACCATACCGGACCAATCTTGTCCGGCGTCACCGTCAGGTGTTCAACTTCAAGCTTGGACAGGAAGATTACTGGCCCACAACACCCCTCCATCCCTGACCGGTACTTCTCCTTAACTCGACCAGGGGAAATACCGGCCTCTTGTGCCGGCCTAATCTCGCCCGGCGTGGAATCTCTCGCCCAAGTGTCTTAAATACCAGGCTGGACGAAAGACCTACGCTCGGATTCAGCTTCTGAAGCCTTCATAGAAGGTGTATGTAATTGAGTTAGCTGTCTTCTGGAGGTGGTCACAAGTCGTTTTTATTGGTGGTTTGAAAGATACACCAGATTTATCAGAGACATGTCTGACTAGCGCCCAAACGAGTTATGCTCAAAGAAGCAAAGTCTCCATACCGGCCCAACCATACCGGCTCCAATTTGGCCGGTATTAAAACTTTGACCAGAAATTGAACGGGTCAATACCCGGTTTGTCCTGGGTTGACCCGGTCCGACCCAAACTTATTTAAATATTGAAAACCCTAATTTTTTAGATGTAAGCTTTCTTTTCTCTAGAGTTGGGTTTTATCTCAAACTCTTCTTATGATGATTTTGGATGGATATTCATCATTCATGCCACTCTAGTGAAGGATTCTTCAACCTATCTTTTATTATGTTTATTTAATCCTTGTTATTTATCTTTATGTCTCTCTTTCTCTTGTGTTCTTCCTTGTTCTTCATGTTTAGGCTTTAGATCCATTTTTGTTGGATTTTGGATTTTGCCTGATTTGGATGGTTGATTGTTGATGCTTAGGACTAGATAAACATTTGTTCTCAGGTTAGGAAGGATCTTAATGGTAGGATTGAATTGAAAACTCATTTCTAGAACTTAGACATTTCATGCACACAAGGTGTTCGATGAAATGTCTAGAAAACTTCTAAGCATGCTTTTCATTCTAAGTGATCGGTGGATGCTGACTTTAGGATGAATTGTTGACTAAAATGGACTTGTGGTAAATTATGGATTATCTAATTGATTGGTGGGTGCTGACTTTAGATGATTCGTACAATGATTAGTGTTATGGAAGTGAACTAATCTACTTGAAAGTGTTCCATGTCATAAGAATAAATGCGCATTGAATATTTAGGCATCGTTTGTCAATTGTCTTGATGGTTAGATAATGATGATTTATGTTGCATCTTGTTAGATCCTTCACTTAGGTTGATCTTAAAGCTAGTTTTGGATTGAGAGATCAAAGCTAGAGCTTAAGCATTTCACGCCCGATAGGTGCTCGATGAAATGCTTGAACCAAACATATTGTGAGCTTTTCATGCCTAGCCAATGAGAGTTGATGTCTAGGGTGATTAGTAAACTAAGTGGGATTGGAGATTAAAGCTTGTTTATTATCTTATCACAAACGAGAGTTTGATCTTGATTTGGTGATTAACAAAGTGATTAGTGGCACGAGAGTGGATTAGTCAAAATTATGAATTCCATGTTCTAGGATAGTTTTTAATTCAATCTTTATTATCATTGTTTGTTCAATAATCATATTCTTGATAGTTAATTCATTTTTCAACACTTCTATCTTTTGTTTTCTTTCTTGCATTTTACATTCTTTGTTTAAAAATATAAAAACCCAAAAGATTTGCTCAAGATTAGGAAGATTCATGTATTCTTGGTGCATTGATCTTAACCTCTTTGGTTCGATACCTCTTATACTACCTAGTATTTACAGTAATTGATATGAGCTTAACAAAAAATTTTATCAATCAATTTGGCGCCGTTGCCAGGGTGGTTTAGCATTGATCATTAAGATTTTGATTCTTCTTTTTCCTTTTTACTACTCTTGTGGATCCAAGTAGCCATATCCCATTTTTGGAATGGTTCACACACCTTGAACTAACCTCCTTTCTAGCCAACGATTTTCGTTTATGATTGAGAGGCCTTCTTTCAAGCAAACTTGGCAAAAAGTGTTAGGTTTAGGGCGACAAGGAGGAATTCTCATGTAGATCTACTTTCCACATCAAGGAGCTAGACTAGGGCTAAGTTAGCTAGGATAGAGAATCTTGGGGTGTTATGCGACGAGTGAAAAGAAAGGGGTTTGGTGGAATGAAAAGGAAAAGATGGGGAAAAAGCAAAGGGGAATGCAAAGATGAGAAGTGGTTAGCGATATGCTAAAAGATTAGATCTTTAAACTAGATTAGCCTCGAAGGGTGTAAGAAAAAGGAAAGAAGCCAAAAATTGGCTAGAGAATCAAAAGATGAGAAACGAGGCAAAACAAAGTAAGAAGAAAGAGAATAGCTAAAGCAACAAGAAACAGGAACACCAAGCCATAAGTTCAATGGAGAAGAAGAAATCCCCATTTGAGGAAAAAATGAAGGAGCAACAAGCAAAATGTGTGAGGCATGAAGGCAAAAAGCCTTGTGAAAATGGTAGTTTAGGTTTGGAACTTCATGGGTTGGAGACATCTTAGGCATTGGGTAGATGAGAATTCACCCTTGTATGCATAAATTGGCTTTTACGTTTAACATTTTGTTAAGTTTGCTCATTCCTAGAGAGATCCTTGCATTGGAATACCGCATGTGTTAATGAGATCATCTTCATCTCAAAACCTTATCCCTTGGCCAAACGAGTTCATTTGATTTTGCATGAGCATGATTCACATAGAAAATTAATGAATGTCAAAGGGTTGAAGGATAAAACGTTTGTGTAGGCTGGGACTTGAACTTGATACATGTAGGGATAGAAATGGCTAACTCTTTTGGAGTAGACTCACTTGATGCATTCTAGAATTCCAAACTTGGACGTTGAATTCGATTTCCTCTTGTGATGTTTTTAGTTCCTAGCTCCCATCTTTATGTCTATCTATCTCTTTGTTCTTGATTGTTTGCTTGAGGACAAGCAAATGAATAAGTTTGGGGGGGGGGGGGGGGGTTGATACATTCATATTTTACATGTTCTAGCATGCATTTTACTTTTATGTCATTTGCATGCATAATCATGGTTTTGTCTAGCATTTTGGCATTTATTAGAGTTTAGGATGTTTGCATTAGGTCCTAGTGAATTTTGCATGCATTTGGAGTGTTTTAAGGTGTTTTGGAGACGGTTGATGATGTTTGGAGTTATGGAGCATAAGTGAAGGAAAAGTCTGTCCGGAGTGTCCGAAAGAACGTGTCGGACGAAGGGTTTCCAGTCATATTCAGCTTCGGAGATGTTCATGAGAGTTGTATAGGAGTAAGTTATCTGTCTACGAGAGTTCGATTCAGGTCATTTAGATATATGGTTCGAGAGATATGGCTGACTTTCTAAGGAGTGTCTGTCTGGCCGTGAACCCGTTGCACCATACCGGACCAATCTTACCGGACCAATCTTGTCCGGCGTCACCGTCAGGTGTTCAACTTCAAGCTTGGACAGGAAGATTACTGGCCCACAACACCCCTCCATCCCTGACCGGTACTTCTCCTTCACTCTACCAGGGGAAATACCGGCCTCTTGTGCCGGCCTAATCTCGCCCGGCGTGGAATCTCTCGCCCAAGTGTCTTAAATACCAGGCTGGACGAAAGACCTACGCTCGGATTTAGCTTCTGAAGCCTTCATAGAAGGTGTATGTAATTGAGTTATCTGTCTTCTGGAGGTGGTCACAAGTCGTTTTGATTTGTGGTTTGAAAGATACACCAGATTTATCAGAGACATGTCTGACTAGCGCCCAAACGAGTTATGCTCAAAGTAGCAAAGTCTCCATACCGGCCCAACCATACCAGCTCAAATTTGGCCGGTATTAAAACTTTGACCAGAAATTGAACGGGTCAATACCCGGTTTGTCCTGGGTTGACCCGGTCCGACCCAAACTTATTTAAATATTGAAAACCCTAATTTTTTAGATGTAAGCTTTCTTTTCTCTAGAGTTGGGTTTTATCCCAAACTCTTCTTATGATGATTTTGGATGGATCTTCATCATTCATGCCACTCTAGTGAAGGATTCTTCAACCTATCTTTTATTATGTTTATTTAATCCTTGTTATTTATCTTTATGTCTCTCTTTCTCTTGTGTTCTTCCTTGTTCTTCATGTTTAGGCTTTAGATCCATTTTTGTTGGATTTTGGATTTTGCCTGATTTGGATGGTTGATTGTTGATGCTTAGGACTAGATAAACATTTGTTCTCATGTTAGGAAGGATCTTAATGGTAGGATTGAATTGAAAACTCATTTCAAGAACTTAGACATTTGATGCACACAAGGTGTTCGATGAAATGTCTAGAAAACTTCTAAGCATGCTTTTCATTCTAAGTGATCGGTGGATGCTGACTTTAGGATGAATTGTTGACTAAAATGGAGTTGTGGTAAATTATGGATTATCTAAGTGATCGGTGGATGCTGACTTTAGATGATTCGTACAATGATTAGTGTCATAGAAGTGAACTAATCCACTTGAAAGTCCATGTCATAAGAATAAATGTGCATTGAATGTTTAGGCATCGTTAGTCAATTGTCTTGATGGTTAGATGATGATGATTTAGGTTGCATCATGTTAGATCCTTCACTTAGGTTGATCTCAAAGCTAGTTTTGGATTGAGAGATCAAAGCTAGAGCTTAAGCATTTCACGCCCGATAGGTGTTCGAAGAAATGCTTGAACCAAACCTTTTGTGAGCTTTTCATGCCTAGCCAATGATAATTGATGTCTAGGGTGATTAGTGAACTAAGTGGTATTGGAGATTAAAGCTTTTTTATCATCTTATCATAAACGAGAGTTTGATCCTGATTTGGTTATTAACAAAGTGATTAGTGCCATGAGAGTGGATTAGTCAAAATTGTGAATTCCATTTTCTAGGATAGTGTTTAATTCAATCTTTATCATCATTGTTTTTTCATTAATCATCTTCTTGATAGTTAATTCATTTTCCAACACTTCTATCTTTTGTTTTCTTTCTTGCATTTTACATTCTTTGTCTAAAAATATAAAAACCCAAAAGATTTGCTCTAGATTAGGAAGATTCATATATTCTTGGTGCAATGATCTTAACCTCTTTGGTTCGCTACCTCTTATACTACCTAGTATTTAGAGTAATTGATATGAGCTTAACACAAAATTATATCTATCAATTTGGCGCCGTTGCCGGAGAGGTTTAGCATCGATCATTAAGATTTTGATTCTTCTTGAGACTAGAGCTTTTTATTTTCTTTGTTGCTAATCTTTTCAATTTTCTTGTGATTTTCATGAAGGGAGTGACAATGAGGAAGCAACCGTCAAGCTAGGGATGTTAAACGCGCCCTCGGAGACCTCCCAAAGCCTATCCCTTGTCGAGCTTGAGAAACAAAACAAACAATCAAGGTTAGCCAATCAAGACCCATATGAGCTCCTCTAAACACAAGTAAGATTAAAGGTTGCTTAGAGGAGATAGCTAGCTTAATATCACCTGACTTGGCAAGGAAGTGAGACTGCTTAGCAAAGGATATCTGTCGAGGCTGGGATCGATCGATAGTTGCCTTTCGTTTCTAAACGAGGGTGAAGGATCGATCAGTCTTGGGGAGGACCGATCGATCGAAATGTCTTATGTCCATCCGTGGCTTTTCGATCGATCGTTCTTGAAGGGGATCGATCGATCCTTTTGTCTGGGAGTGGCTCAGGAGCTGCTTCCCCCTTCTTCTTGAGTTACAACTGATCTTGGAGAACTTCCTTGGGTGTCATGGGAACCAGGACGGTTTTCCGGCCATTAAACGTAAAAGAGTGACGGTTAGTGAACCCATCATGAGTTACCTTCCGATCAGATTGCCATGGCCTTCCAAGAAGGATGTGTCCAGCCTCCATTGGCAACACATCACACATGACTTCATCTTCATACTTCCAAATGGCCAGGGGAAAGATTACCTGGTAGTTCACGGCCATCTCGCCTTCTTTGTTCACCCATTGAAGTTTATAAGGACTTGGATGCTTCTTCACGTTCAACAAATGTTTCTTAACCATCGTCTCACTTGATACGTTGGTGCAGCTTCCTCCGTCGATGATAAGGCTACAGACCTTGCCTTGGACTAGGCATCTCGTGTGGAATAAGTTCTCCCTCTGCTCTTGTTCATCAGTTCTGGTTTGCATACTCAAAGATCTTCTTGTGACTAAGAGCTGTCCTTGGGCAGGTTACTCTTCATACTCGGATGAGGGATCAGTATCCATCACTACTTAATCCTCAGACTCCATATCCCCATCATCTAGTAGCACCATGACTCTCTTGTTGATGCACTCATTGGCATAATGGCCTATGCCTTGGCACTTGAAACACTTGACATCTCGAAACCTTGAAGTGGTGACTTCTGCTTTGCCTTTGCCCTTGTTGTCTTGGTTGATCAAGTATAGTCTCATCTCTGGCCTTGGAGTCACAACTTGCTTGCCTTCACGCTGGAACATATTAGACTTGTCATCTCTTTGGTAACTTGCTCTAGCAACAACGAATCCACTTCCATAGCTAGGTCGAGAGGGACCTTTGCGCTTGAGTTGTTGTTCGATCAAGATTGCTTTATGGAGCATCTATTCTATCTCTACATAGTGCTGCATCTCCAGACGGTCTTGTATCTCTCTGTTTAATCCACCCAGAAATCGTGACATAGCTGCTTCTCTATCTTCTGTAATATTAGCACGGGTCACAAGCGTTTCCATCTCTTGATAGTAGTCCTCTACGCTGCGGCTTCCTTGAGATAGTTTTCTCAACTTATTGTGCAACTCTCGGTGATGGTGGCTTGGAACAAACCTCTTCTTCATGATCCTCTTCATGTCATTCCAAGTACTCACTGGTTCTTCGCCATTACGTCTTCTAGAGGTGACTAGTTAATCCCACCAGCTGAGGGCATAGTCACTGAACTAAGTCGCAGCTATCTATACCTTGTTGATCTCTCTATAATGTTGGCAGTTAAAGACCAGCTCTATCTTCTTCTCCCACTCCAAGTATGCATCATGATCATTTTTCCCACTAAAAGGTGGGATTCCGAGCTTGAGACCTCCAAAACTGTCTCTGCCTTCTCTATCACGCATATTCCTTCTCTGGCTTCCTTGTGTTGATTCACTCTCTTCGCTGTAGTAGCTTGCTGCGTCATCATCACCATGCTGTCGTTGTTGGTCTCTGGCTCTATGACCTCTCCTTGGTTAATTACCAGCTTGCTCTGGTTGCTGCTCTTATCGATAGGCTTCGAACTTGTCATATAAAGCAGTGTTCAGCATCTGTTGCATTTGTGCCATCATTGCATCCATCATCAGCTTGTTGTTCCTCATGGTGCTAGTCTCTTCCTCATCTTGCGACATCCTGACCTGAAAAACATAGGCAAAAGCTCACCAGTAACAAGTTCTTTGCAAAAAGGAAAAACACAAAAAGGAAAAATCAGACTCGAGGAACTACAGACTTGTGCGATGAACTAGGACTAGAACAAATCCTCTAGTCTTAACAAACCTCAATCCTAATCAATAGACCATAGACAAAGAGACTCGACGATCACAGAAGCAAAAAGGAAAAACTTGTTCTTCTCCTTACCCTAGCCGCCGCGAGTCTATAACCCTAACCCTAACTTTTTTTTATTTTATTTCTGACCCGACATATGAAAAGCTATAAACTAACAGGTTACTAATTATGAATCAAACACATAAACTAAAAGAAACAAGACTTCCTAAACACAGAAAATCAAAGATAACTAGACTGCAAAATTCGACAGGGTTGAAAAAGTTTTAAGAACAGAGTTGGAGAAGTTCATGAACGAAAGTACCAGCTTGCTTAGAGTGTGGCTCTGATACCACGTGACATGAATCCACTTAGATCGCCACTCTCAGGCTGGTAACGTGAAGGATAATCCTTGCAAGCAGATGAGCTTCAAGGCGTGTGGAGGTGAAGTGGTCGCACAAAGGGGATGGTGAACCTCTGATATACCTTTGTTCTCTTCAAGATATGACACACTTGAGTAGAACAAGAAGTCTGGATATTGCACACCAAGCAGAATTCGAAGAGAAGAAGAAGAAGATGCAAAGAACTCGACTTCTCTCAAGGGAAAAGCGGTTGCGCCATTCTGGTTTTTAATTAAAAGTAGGATAATGTTTTGTGTCGACAATACTAGTGTTTATAAAGCACATATGTCGACCAAACAAAGGAAAAAATAAAAGAAAAGTAAAAATAAAAGAAAAGGGAAAAACACTTAAAACAGAAAAGGATAAAACAGAAAAGGAAAAATGGCCATGCTGGTCGAATTGGTGCATCTGGGCCTTGGCGTGGCTAGTGAGCTAAGGTGTGGTGATCTATCTTTTCCTCATTAAAAACCTATCTTTGCAAAACCCAAGTGGGACAAAAACAAAGATAGGGAAAAAGAGTACAAAGATAGACCACAAGCTCAGTAGCCATCTTGTACTTGGATTAGGACGAGTATTGGAGTTGATTAGTTTCTTTCTTGGTTAAGGTAACTTGGTTGCTTCTGAATGTGGTTAAGAATGCTAGCAACAGCTTCTTTGAGCTCTTTAGTCCTTGCTCGTGTCATTGGACCAGTTGAGATGGTCTTAGGCTCCTCGGCTACAAGCTCCTCAGCTACAAGCTCTTCTTGTGTTGATTCAAGTTCCTCGCCTACAAGATCTTCATGTGTTGGTCCAATGCTATCCATGATCACATCACGCTGTCTTTCTATGACTAAGCTCACCTCGATACCAACGTCGAGCTAAACGACTTTAAACAAAAGCACTCAATGGGAGGCAACCCATTTTAGGTACATTTTTCTTTCTTTTTCTACTAACTTTTTCTTCTCTTAGTTTTCAGTTTTCTAAAAAACCAAAATCCCAAAAAATCAAAAAACCCAAAATACAAAAAGATGGAGACACGGTTCAAAACTACTCGGTCCAGCCCGAATCGCAAGGAAGGACGGGACCGTAAAAGAAGCTCGGTCACGGCTGCACAAGCCAGACCCGCGGCGAGCTAACTCTTGGCTGCGGTCGTGATCAACCGACCCGCGGCCACCATACCAATGGCCGCGGCTGCAGCCCTTTGACCCGCGGCCAGCCCCCTGATGATCCTGATTGACTCCATTCGTTCCCCAATCGATTCCAAACATCCCCACATCCATTCCCATCACCATAGTATCATCTACCATCCCTAAATCACTACCATTTCATTCGCAAATCCATTCCCCAACCGCATCCAAGTAAGTTTTCTTTTTCCTTAAACTTTTTCAATTATTACATACATCTATTATTCGTCCTTACCCGATTTATTTCACACTGAGGATACTATGATTTAAGTCTGGCGGAGGATTCCATCCCTTACTAACCACCACTTCTTTCATTTGTGTTTCCATTTTGCATTTTTCGACATTTTTCTTAAAAAATTTCAAGTTTTTCGAAAAGCGTAAGAATACGTTTTGAGGGAAGGATGAAAGGAATCCATGACGATAACCGACCAGTGTGCTTCTACACTATCTCCTAGTAACATGCTCTTTCGTAATTTGGTTCTAGGCTAGGCGGTAGCTAGAGTCTCTGTTAATGCGAAATCCTCAAAGGAATTTAGACCGTAGAGATTCTCTAGGATGGAATATGCCAGCTCTATTTTATTTGGATTTAATCTTGACTTAATTTTCTCATCAAAGGTTTAGGCAAAGATAACGAATCATACATTCATGACGTTCTTTCACCTTTTATCACTCTTTGTCGTACATGAATGGCCAGCTCATCTTTAGTTGGTATCCCACCCGAAACTTAACTTTTGTTCAAACCTCATGCAACTATCTTTGTGACTTATGTGCATATATGTGAAAAAACGCCGGAGAGGGAGGAACGACACATCTTTCAGTCACTAAAGACGAAGACTATACGCGATAAGTGGTGGTGAATTCAACAAAAAATGCGAGCTTGGTTATGCCTTGGAAAAACTCAAAATCATTGTAAATTTCTGTGCCCCTAAGACTCTACTTCAATAAAAAGCGTATCCCCCTTTCGAAAAAAAACTCGAAAATAAGTGAAAGGGAAAGGAAACAAGAGCCTTAAAAGAGTCTAGGTTGGTCGAAATACTTATAAGGCATCCATGGTTCGTTTGTTAGAAGTCTGTCATTCCGAGCCCACATAAAATTTTAAGTCTGGGGGAATAACAAAAAACTTCTGTTTTTGGAGAAAAGAGGAAGTGCTACATTTTTATGCAAGAAGAAGTGACTGGAAGTTGTGGTGATAAATAGGTCCTTCCTCTCTTGCTATTTTGCATATTATCTCGCACCCTCTGGTAAAATTATGGTAACCCGAAACACTTTTAACCTCACCTGTAAATGCCTTTAATACCTATCCTCGATTGTCTTGGTTTAACCCTTTTGATGAGAAATCCACACCTATACTTAATGAATGTATAGAGCTAGTTGACATGTTTTTTGGATTTTGAAAGTTTATATTTCGTATGACGGATACCGTGGACTAGTGTTACAGGAACTTCTAGTGAGAATTTTCTAGGCTAGATTGTGATTGATGTAGTTTAGAAAGACGGTCTCTGAGATTTCTAGTTCCCGAGGATTTTCGTTTGATCATTTCCAAGCTTGAGCTTTGTCTTGTTTGAGGACAAACAAGGTTTAAGTCTAGGGGTGTGATAACACCGTATTTTAACCCGTTTTGCTATATATTTTAGAACACTTTAATAAGTGTTCCGCCTGGTTTTCTATGCTTTTATTACGCGTTTCGCATGTTTGCGGGTTTAAGACTCTTTTCAGTAACTCGGGATTAAAGAGTGCGTTTCGGAGCAAAAGTACGTTTTTGGATAAACTTGGACCGTCAAGAAGTCCTGCAATTAAAGAAGACATTTTCACCGTCTGATCATCACCAACTTTGGATACAAAAAGTAGAGACAACCAGCTTTCAAATGCAATTGGATTGGGGACAATCCAATAGTTGGATCCTAAAATATACCCGAAGAACTGAAGACCGATGAAGCTGCCCGAAGAAGCAGTCCACCGCGGGTCGAGGAGCTGGACCCACGGCCAAGCACCGTTCTGCCGCCCCTGAAGCTACTCCACCCGCGCCAGAGTCCACTTCACCGCGGCTAGAGAGGACGCACCCGCGGCCAAGCCTAATTCCGTCCAAGATGATCCGTTTCTTCACCCGTGGCCAAAACCGTCTTTTCCCGTCAAACCCTAAAACTACCTAAGCATGTTGAAGACCTATAAATACTTATTTTAGACAGAAATTTCGTGAAAAAAAAAGAAAACAATCGCACAACCTTCTACACACTAGTTTTTGCTTTCATTCTTGTACTCTTGCATCGAGATTTTCGGGATTGGTGAGGAGGTTTCTCATCGAGGTTAGTTTTTGTTCGTGAGGCTTCTTCACCAATCTTATGCTTAATTTAATCATGTCTTTTTTCAGTATGTGCGAGTAGTTTATATTGTTGGGTTTAAAGGATTATCGAGGGGGATTCTATGTTCGATAAGGATTTCACTCGGTAAACCCTAGCCGATTTCTAGAGCTCTTCTTGTGGAAAATTGTTAATGCATGAATCTAGTATCATGAACTAGAAGCTGATAGGGGGAGTTTATAACCACGGAAGTATTGCATCTAATCACCAGCAAATTTTATCCACAAGGCTTGCACGTCGTAAGATTTCAAAAGTGTACTTACGGAGTGCCGTGAACCTATGGACCCACTAGCATATCACAATCTTACCCGAGACCAGAGACGGAAACTACTGGTTGAGTGAATAGATTGTAGGACGTAGGTTATACGAAAGTAGACTACGTCATTATTTTGTCCTGTCCGTGGAGTTATAATCTAGAAACATCGGTTACTAATGAGCAAGGGGCCGTTTGATTGAATCGAGCATACCCCGAGATATTCATCTTGACCCAGAAACATTTAAGAATAGTTACAATCGTCTCTAGTAGTTTAATTTATCAATAGAGTCCGTAGAAGTAGTTTAGTTATCGATTTCATTAGGTTTAGGTTAGTAGTCGATTTTCTTAGGTATTATGATAGTTTTAGTTTTTTCTTAGGATAGGTTTAGTTTCTCTTAGCATTAGTTTAGTAGTTAAGATTCCCTTAGTTTAGAGTAGTCATCAATTTTCTTAGATTATATTAGTAGAAGTTTTTCATTTCTCGTTCTTTACAATTCTAGTTACAAAAACCCTATAAAAATATATTCGTTCTAGTTTTATTTACTATACAATGTCTAAGGTCTCATAGAACAGCACCCTCTCAATGTGGATCGATACTTCAAGTACTACAATGCACATCTATGCACTTGCAGGCTTTAATGTTTATAAATTTAAGCCCTGAAGTTTCGGAGACGAATCCGATACACATCACTTGGTCCCCACAAACACATATACGGGCAGAAATCATACTTGCAAGTTCAACAAAAAATGGTAAAACGTTTTTCATTGATTTTATATATTTCATTTCACAAAATTAATATGTTTTTGTATCATTATAGGAGGAAGAATTAGGGCGTCCTGTCTGGCTTGGAGAAGTGTTTATGAAAACACATACAAGGGCAGATTGTATTTCTGTTGATCAAAAGGCCAAAAAGGTAGCTGACACTTATGAGAAGAACATATAAGAGATGATGTCACAAATGGATGTCGATGCTGAAATCTCAGAGCATTCATCTCAACAATCAACTCATCGGACCTTCACCATTGAACAAAAGAATGAGATATTTCTTAAGGTAATTTCGTTGTTGTCTTCGTCTTCTTGGCATATTTACATGTCTTTTGTTGCTGTAATCAGATTGAATCAGATATTTCTTAAGGTAATCTGATTGAATCAGATTCTGGTTCGTTTTCAGTTGATGTAATATGGTCATTTTTTAGTTTCTTCTCTTTCAGTTTTCAATTTCTCTTATGTCTTATGGCTCTTTTGTTTCTTCAATCTGATTGCTCTTTTGTTTCTTCTCTTTCAGTTTCTCTTTTGTCTTTGTTTTGTTGAGAAAATTGTTAGCATAGGTTGGTTGAATCATTTTGTGAATTAGTCTTGTCAATCATTTTGTGTTTTGTTGTTGTTTTAGTCTACTTAAACAGATGACAAGGGAAATGCTTTTAGACTTGGCCAACTTGGAGAGATGTTCAACAATGGGTCCAAATTAAGTTATGCAAGCGATTTGACATCAATTTTAGAGATGTAAGAACAACTTCAAGCTGCTCATCAAAAGATCGCTGAACAAGAAGCGGAAAATGCTCGACGTGATGAGGAGCAACGACTTTTTCAAACTCGGATCTAAAGCTTGGAGTCGTACCTCTTGTATTTCAAAGATAAGGATCTTGCGTTTGCATCGTTTGTGGGGGGGGGGGGGGGGGGGGCTTCTCAAGCAGCCACCGCAGCCATCGCACCAGCCACCTTACCCGCCACCGCACCATACACAGTACCGGCCACAAACGATTCCTAAATCTCTCCATCTTAAAAATACTATTAGGTTGTTTGTGATTTTTGATGTATAAATGTTTAGGATATATAAATGTTTTGTATAAAGTTTTTTGTTATACAAAACTGAGATTCAAATTTTTATTTTGATTTTAGGTTTTTTTTTTAATTTTGAAAATTGAAGTTAAATATAATTACTGATTTGCGACAAGGACAAGAACAAAATACTGGCAAATTAGTTGCTAATACGTGACTCTTTTACCACTAATTTACTGATTTGCGACCAGGATAAGAACAAAATAGTGACAAATTAGTTGCTAATACGTGACTTTTTTTGCGACTAAGTCGTCTTAAATAAGTCGCAAATAAAACCGTCCGAAAGTTATCTCAAAAATATGACTCCTCATGGTGTCTGAAAATAGTCGCTAATAAACTACTATATAACCGTCCAAAAGTAGTATCTATAATACGACTTATCAGAGTGTCTGCAAATAGTCGCCAATAAATGACTTTTAATTTCAGTGTCAACATAATCGCTTATATACAAAGTAGTCATAAATTTGCGACTATTATGCGACTACTATATTTTGCGACCAAATATTTGCGACTATTTTTTTGGTCCCAAAATGGTCGCAAATGAGTCATGTGCGACTATTTTGGGACTATTTTGGGAGTCGAAAAAGCTATGTTTTCTTGTAGTGTTTCTGCGAGAAATGGAAGATACGACTAAAAAAATCAAAACCACAGAACCCCCAAGGAAATGGACACTCCGAAGCAGCTAACAAACCATCCTCGATAGGCTAAAAAATGTTTCGATGAGAAAAAGGGCCGCTGGGCCAACGAACTAGAATGCGTACTTTGGTCCCATCGAACTACACCGCGCCGTGCGACATGCGAGACACTGTTCATCCTCGTGTACGAAATGGAGTGTGTAATCTCCCAGAGGTCGAATGCCCCGGCCTATGATGGAGACTCCTACCCGGACAAGAGGGAGTTAATCACCTGATGATCCTCGATGAACTGGACTTACTAAACGAATGACGCGATCAAGCACTCATCCTTATACATAACTACCAGCAAGCAATGACCAAATACTACAACTCAAACGTTCAAAGCAGAAGGTTAAACGAGGGAGACTTGTCCTTCACAAAGATTTCTAGAGCACAACAGAACGCAACACCGGTAAGCTCGGAGCCAATTGGGAAGGACCTTACAAAGTCACTAAGGTGGTTTGCCCAGGGGTATACGAACTTGCCAACATGTTTGACGCCCCCATCCCAAGATCATGGAACGCAATGCACCACAAGATGTACTATCACTATAACCACCGCGTCTTAAACATGAACTACGAGATGGCTTAATTCCTGAAAAAGGTACGTAGGTACCTAATCTTTGGAAAGGTTCAGCTTTCCCCCCTTTTAAACAGGAGGGGAGGGGGAGTGGGTAATACATACTCCCACCTTTTGCAAAACATTACCTTCGCACTCTACCAGCTTTTATCAATATATTGTTTGCACTCATCATTCTCGTCTGTTGCTGGCCACAACAACGAGCCTACACATCCTTTTTGGATTCTAACCCCTATCTTATATAGATCACGGTTCTTTTACAATCCACCACGGATTAAAGCGCGCTATATAAATTTAAGGCGGGTATATTTGGACCATAGGAAGGAAAAAATATGCCCCGACCAAAACACTTATAATTTTACTATCGAAACGGGAACGTAAGCCGAGACCATATCGCAAACTCAAAAACCAAAGTTAAATCTAAACCAAGTAACCAATCACTTCATAGCAAACTGGCCTTTAACCTCTCGACACAGTACTAAATGGATTGTTTCAAAATACGTCGTTTAGTATGAGACTCGGACATGCTTCGGCATGTCCAAACTAAACAAAATAAACACGAAAGATCAAATTGCATAACATCTCCTAAAGTAAAATGACATCGGCAAATCAAGGAAACAACAATCCATTGCGAAGTGTGTACTCGGCTACTAAGACATCGGTACGTTACAAAGAAACATGGATTTAACAACACATTACAAAAAATAGGCCACTACACAGGGCGATTTACTTCACTGTCTTCACTGATTAGGTCAACAAGTCCAGACAAACGCTCGTTGGACCCCGCATGATCAGTTAATCCAACGCTAGCCGCGATAAGCTCGACCGGATCATTCCCGAGAATAGTAGCCACATAGTCCTCCAAAACATGAGAAACCACCAATCCTTCCTTCAAACAGGAGGCGATCTTATTAAACTCCAAATCTTCCCCGCCTCGACTTCAAGGGTCGGGGGATCATCTTTAAGAAGAAGGTTGATAGTAGGATTTTTACTTATCAATTACTTCAATCCCACTCATGTCATTCTGGTATTTAAGATATCGAACCAAGGAGGTATGAGGCTAACACACTAGGAATCCAAGAAACTATATAAGCTAAGCAAATAAAGTGGTTTTAATCTAGCAACCTAATGATTCAAATTTAAGCAAGCAAACAAGTAAACAAAATTAAATAGCTTAAACGTGATTAAGAAATTAATAAAGGCAAGCTCTTGGATGAGGTTATGGACTTTGGGGAGTTCTATGATTAACCTATGATGTCTAAACAAACAATCAAACATGTTTTCCTTAGCCTAGAACATTTAAACAAGACTAATCCACTCTCATGGGACTAATCACTTTGCTAATCAACTAATCAAGAACAAACTCTCATTTGAAAAAGTTGATTACCAAGCATTAATTACATGTTCATATGGCCATAAGACTTCTTAAACAAATACTCTCATAGGTTAAGCAAGTAAAATCTCTTATTTAGTTCTTGGGGCATTTCATCGAACACCTTGTGTGCATGAAATGCCCTATGGTCTAGATTAGCTTTCTCAAGCCTACTCTAGCATTAGAACCCTAGATAAGAGAGGAAACATCTAATCTAATCACTAGACATCATAGATCAAACAAGAAAACCCCTAATCAACTTCATCCATGAGCCCTAAAAGAACCTACTCACTAATCATGGAGAAACCCTCAAATCCCATAAGGAAGATGATTGAATCCATGATTAGAGATTAGAAAGATTAAAATTAAAGAAAGATTAGATAGATTAAGAACAATTAAGCTTAAGATTGCATTAAAATCAAAAGGTCTCTTGCAAAAATCCAAGAACAAAAATAAAAGAGAGGTTTTTGTCTTAGAAATATTTAGGGAAAAAGACTTAAAATGAAATTTGGGTCTTTTTGTAATTTATCGGAAGATGGGCGGACCGGGTCAACCCGGGAAAAACAGGGTATTGACCCGGTTGAAAGTGGGTCGAGGTGAGAAGAGCACCGGTTGGTAAAACCGCGATATATCCTGGAATACATGTCCGCATGGTCTCAAACCACCTCCTGTGGACAGCTAACTCACTGGGCTACAACTTTTGTGAAGACCACCGAGCCTAATTCGGATTGGAGCCCCCCTCTTTTGGCCAGATATTTCAGACACCTCGGGTGAGCTCGGCTGGTTTGGGTGAGAAACTGTCCTGAGGAGGTGCACCGATGTCACAGCTCGGTGAAACTGGTCGGGGTGAAGGAATTTTTCTCCTGTTGTCACACCGAGTAGTTACACTGACCAGTGGGCTTGGTGTAATCCCCTGAAGTTGCAACGCCGAGTGCATATATCGGTGTTTGGCGAAGCTGTCTCGGCAGGCGGATATGTCTCTGGTAAAACAGCCATAACTCTCGAACCAGACGTCCGAATAACCGGATACCAACTCCTATAGAAAGATAACTCATCGCTCTACAACTTTAATGAATACCTCCGAAGCTAAATCTGAACGGAAAGCCTTCGTTATGGAGGTTCTTTTAGACAGTTCGGATGACCCTTGTATTCTACTTTGGTCCATTTATCCAAATATTCCCAAAATGCCTCCAAGGTACCTAACCACACTCCAAAACATACAATACTCCTTAGGACCTAGTGCACATACCTTAGACTCTATTTTAATACCAAAATGCTATGAAAACTATGAAAGACACATGCATGAGACCTAAAACACTAAGTTATATGCATGCTAAAAAGGGTAAAACATGGAAATATCAACTCCCCCAAACTTAATCCTTTGCTTGTCATTAAGCAAACAAGACCAATAAGGAAGAAAGGATTAAAAACGGGAGCTCAAATCCAAGAGTAACATAAAAAGAATTCAATCCCAATGTCCAAGTTGTCAATTTCATGATGCGATCAAACAAGCTTACTCAAAAGCAACTAGCCATGCCTATCCTTGCATGAATTATGCTCGAATCTCAACCTACACAAACTTTCTTATCCATCAACCCCTTGACATTCATTAAGTGTAATATGCGTGAATCATGCTCATGCAAAATCAAACAGATTCGTTTTGCTAGGGATATGGTTATGAGATGAAGATGATCTCATTATCATGCTTGGGTATCAAATGCAAGGATCTCTCTAGGAAATGAGCAAACTTTAGCAAAATGCTAAAGGTCAAAGGCAACCTATTCATATAAGGGTGAATTTTCATTTACCCAATGCTTAGAACGTCTCTAACCTTAGCTTTTCTACCCCCATTAGACCCCTAACCTAGGCTACACTTTTCTTCTTAAGGCATTTTGCCTTCATGATCTAAACAATCTCTTGTTTCTCTTCACATGCTTCTTCTCACTTGGGGAATATCTTCTTCTCCATTGCATTTTGTGGCTTGGTGCTCTTTTTGTTGTTGCTTTGACTCCTATTTTTCTTCTTTCTTTCTACTCGCCTCTCTTTACTTCTTTGATGCTTTGATGCTTTAGCCTTTTTGGCTTCTTTCCTTTTCTTTGAACTTTTTGAGGCATTCGAATTTCAAGAGCCATCTTTGTAACTTTGCACCAGCCATGTAGGTTAATTTCATTTCTCCATCTTTCTTTTTTCTCACTTATTCTTTCCGCTCCACATACCATTTCCATCCAATCCATTCACCTAGCTTCCAAACCGTTCCCTAGATCATTCCAAAAGCTACCATCCTAACTAGCCTATTCCTAGATTAACTCCTTGATGATGGAGCAAAATCTATATGAGAATTCCTCCTTGTCGCCCTAAACCTAACACTTTTTACCAAGTTTGCTCGAAAGAAGGTCTCACCAATCACACATGAATATCAATGGCTAGAAGGAAGGATAAAGTCAAGTTAAGGGAACCATTCCAAAAATAGGATATGGCTACTTGGATAAACAAGAGTGGTGAAAGGGGAAAGGAATATCCAAGTATGTATATGGTGATCCACGAATCCATTTAAAAATGCACAAACATGATAATTACAAGTCAAATTTAAGGTTATCTCTTAGATGGGGTTGAATTCAATTCTAGCTTTGCTTCAATCAAGACAAGAACAATAAGACATGATATCAAAACATGGTTTGTTCTTAATTTAAAGCATGAGATCAAAGCATCAAGTAACTAACAACAATGGCATTAGACTAAGCTCTGAATATGATGCTCTACAAGGATGAATATGTCATCGCTCCCAATTCTCATGCAATGAAATCTATATGAAACCTAGACTCAAATCTACAAATGCCATGAAAAGTTTTTCTAATTTTTCAAAATTATTGAAAATGCATGAGACTCAAGATGCAAAATACAAAATAAGAACACAAAACACATGGTTAGATACCAGTCCCTCCCCCAAACTTAAATCACACCGTCCCGGTGTGAAATAAATTCAAGGTAGAGACCCAAAACAAAAGATGATAGGACAAAAAGAAAAACGCAAAAGGAAAGATGCTACTTACAATGGAGGAGTGCTACTATGTGAGCGGAGAGAATGGAGAGCTTTCCCAACATCAAACACCGTTGCTATAATGGAGGAGTGCTACTATGTGAGTAGAGAGAATGGAGAGCTTTCCCAACATCAAACACCGTTGCTACCTTGCCACGACTTTGCTACCATCAAGACCCTTGCAACCACTTAACAAAACCATCAAAAAGCCCAAGAAACACAAAATTTAACTAGAAAGAAAAGAGAATATGTACAATGATAAACATGGGAATGTCTCCCAAGTGCACTTTGTTTAGAGTCACTAAGTTTGACTTGTGTTACCCTTTTAGGCGGGTGATGGAGGAGTGTGAGCACTCCATGGCGGGTCCTTGAGCTCAAGTTTGAGGACCGTGTTCATGATCTTTCGAAGACCCTTTGGACCTTTCTCCTTAAGTTTGGTGGTGAAGAATGCTTCAACCTTGGCAAAGGGCATAGATCTTCCCTTAAACTTCATCTTGTACACAACGGCTCCATCGTCGTACCTCCAAGAATGAGTGTCATTGTGTGAGAAGGTGAGACAAGGGTGGGAGGGTGGGTATTATTGGGTTTCTTCTTCTTGGTCTTAGTGCCTTCACCCTTGGTACTTACTTTCTCTCTCACCATTGTGGTAGAGAAAAGAGATTCCAAGCAAGCTCCATCCAATGCTAAAGCTTCTTCAACATTACCATAACCCAACACATTCTTGTCATGAGATTATTTATTCTTCCTACCAGCCTTTGGGGGTGAAGCTTTTTCTATCTTCTCACAACTACCCATGTCTTTTACCTTCTCATCATTTCTCTCTTGTTCATCATTCTCCATAATCTCAAATGAGAGAAAGAAAAAAGAGCTTTGGCATTTTCCATCTAGATCAAATTCATCGTCAATAGCATTTCCAAAAGTTGGTTCCCTTTTGTTCTTCTCAAAACGACTCTCTTCTTCATGAATCTGTGGGATGGAGGCTAAAGCATACCTTGGAGTTATGCCCACTTCCCTGACTTCCTCTTCTTGCTTGGAGTCTCCAATTTTCTTATTAAAACCATTGGGAGTTTTTTCTTCATCAATCTCCTCGTTAACAATTGGTAAAACTGTCACATCATTTGGTTTCTCGGATGGCAAAGAGAGGTTGCCCAATTTGGGTTCCAAGGCATACAATTGGAAGGCTAGTTGCTCAATCTTATTGGTGATCTCATCATGCAAGCCATTTAATTTGTCCTTCATTACTCCCATCATCTTGCCAAACTTGATATCATTCATTTGTTGAACTTCTAGGATTTGATTAAGCACCTCTCTTTGTTCCTCCTCTAGGTTAGAGATTTGAACATACTCATGGCTCTCTTGCACTACAAGAAATGAGCTAATTCGCAATGAAAATTTCCTTTGCAAATACATTATAATCTGTTGCAAAGTAGCATTTGCAACGAACTTGCAATACCCTGAAACCCGTTGCAAAATCATTGTTGCTAAAATATTCCTTTGCTATTCTGTAACCGGTTTGCAACGAAATATTATCAACGGAATTTTGCAACGAGGATATTGCTAATATTTGCAACGGGGGATTTGCAACGTATTTGCAATGAATTGGTCATTACCATGTTTGCAACGAAATTTCGTGGATAGTCGTTGCAACGTTGGTATTGTGTTGCTAATTTGCAACGGATTTTTCGTTACAATATTAGCAACGCAATATCGTAGATACCCGTTGAAATGGTTGCAATGGATTCGACTATTACTAATATTAGCAACAGCTTTTTTGGCAACATGTTTGCAATGGTTCTTCATTGAAATATTGCAATATAATTTTGTGGAGAATCGTTGCAAACAATTGCAACGTGTTGTTGCAAAGATTGCAAAAGTTAGTAACCAAAATGTTAATATTGTTGCAAATTTTTTATTCAAGTTTTTCAAATATAAAATTTATGAAACCTAAAATTCGATTAGCAAAAACATACATATAGTTAAAAGTCTATTACATAATGTTGGAGGCCATACATTACGTTGGTCGATTATACAGCAAAACAAAAAACATAATGTACACACCGATTATACACACCAAAACAAAAAACATATACACACCAAAATGACAACTTCACCATCTTAAGCTACTTATTCCATACCTTCTTCCTCGTGAATTTCTTCACCTCCACCGCCATCGTCATTGTTACCATCATCATTGTTACCATCTTGGTTGTTCTTGTTCCCGTAGTTATCGTTCTCGGAGTCAACGTTCTCGAACAAAACAGTTTTTTTCCATTTAGGGTAAGTGTACCTTCATCAACACGACGGTAGACTCCAACGCCTTCAAAACGCATGTTGTTTTCAATTGGCTCTTCTTTTGTGTTTTTCAATTCTGTCTTTGTTGACACAAGCTCTGCCTTCATGTTGGAAAACTCTTCTCCTCGAAATGATGATGGCCCGGTATGCTTCCGCTTCTTGTTTGACGATGGAAGGCCATAGACACGTGTTGGAAGGTGGAACCGCCTACAAAAACAGATTCTCAAGGAGGCATTAAAAAAACGTTGTTGTTTGTTCTACTTACACAGCCTACAAAAACAGATTCTCAACACAAAGTTTGTTCTACTCACACAGCAGATTAACAACACGAAAAACAGATTCAAAGAAAAATCACAGCAATTTCATATCCTACTCACAACATATTCACAGCAGCTGCACATCATTTTGAGCATATTCCCAAGGAAATCGGGATGATGAAGAAGAGAAGGAGTCTGAAGAAGAAGAAGAAGAAGAAGAAGAGGAGAGCGGTGAAGAAGACGAAGAAGAAGGAGAGGCAGCAGCCAAGGGCAAGGAGTTAGCCAATGGCTCGAGTGGAGAATCAACTGCAGCAACCGAATCCGAATATGAATCGGAGAGTGAGGTAAGAAGCAATAGGGAAAACTAGTAGAAATAGGGAATAATGTGTAGGGAAAACTAGTAATACTTGGAGCAATAGGACAACTAGGGAATACTTGGTAACGCTACTTGGTATATTCGTGATACTTGTGATAAATAGAATAACTGGGGAATACTTAGTAAAACTATATTTGTATAACTTTGGAAAACTTGGTAAAAATGTAGCTGTAGAACTTGGTAAAACTATAATAGTAACTCTAGGAAAACTTGGTAAAACTGTATGACATAATTCTTATATAACTGAGTGAAGTTGATTGTTATTTTGCAGATTGAGCAGAGGTTCATGGTTCCTCCGGTGGTGAATGCTTCATCTTCGCTTCCTCTGGTGGCCGTTACGAGTGGTGGTACGAATCGGGATGATGAAGAAGAGAAGGAGTTTGAAGAAGAAGAAGAAGAAGAAGAGGAGAGCGGTGAAGAAGACGAGGAAGAAGGAGAGGCAGCAGCCAATGGCAAGGAGATAGCCAATGACTCGAGTGGAGAATCAACTGAAGCAACCGAATCCAAATATGAATCGGAGAGTGAGGTAAGAAGCAATAGGGAAAACTAGTAGAAATAGGGAATAATGTGTAGGGAAAACTAGTAATACTTGGAGCAATAGGACAACTAGGGAATACTTGGTAACGCTACTTGGTATATTCGTGATACTTGTGATAAATAGGATAACTAGGGAATACTTAGTAAAACTATATTTGTATAACTTTGGAAAACTTGGTAAAAATGTAGCTGTAGAACTTGGTAAAACTATAATAGTAACTCTAGGAAAACTTGGTAAAACTATATGGCATAATTCTTATATAACTGAGTGAATTTGATTGTTATTTTGCAGATTGAGCAGAGGTTCATGGCACTAAAACCAAAGAGTTTGTACCTCCCTACTAGCAGCTATCAGCATCCTGTGAAGGTAGGGACACTGTGCTATCTCAAAGACGTGTTCAAAACGCTTGACGGCCTGAACCCGCCCTTGACCGATGTTGAGAGCGAATGGTTTGTCTCGCATCCTCAGTTCAAACACCTTTTCCACATGCCTAAGGACCATAACCACAAGGTTCAAGGCATGTGGATGCTCATGTTGCGAACAACCGAGATCCTGAAGACGAAGGAAGTTTGGTTTATTGTAAATGGAGTTCCTGTGCGTTATGGCCTCAGGGAACACGCGTTGATCTCGGGTTTGAACTGACGAAACTATCCTCTTGGATATAAGGAAAGGGGTAATATGGATTTCATCACGCGTCATTTCGGTATGGGAACGGTGAGGCATGAAGATGTGAAAGCAAATTGAAGATGGGAGCTGGTAATGACAGATTGAAGATGGCTGTGTTGTTCTTCCTTTCGAGTATAGTTTGTGCACAAACGAAGACTGGAGATGGTGCACCCGACGTTTTGGAAGTGTTTAAAAGGGCTGTGGATGATCTTGACTATTGTAGGACATTTCCTTAGGGGAGATTTTCTTACGACTTCATGGTGAAGGAGATAATTCACACGGTGGAACATTTTCAAGCCAAAGGGGGGGGGGGGGGGGGGGTGAAGGCAGGGACACAGTGGCCCATTCCTAGATTTTGTATTCCTTTGGAGGTAAGTACAAAGATTATGAGAATGTTGATGTTTCTTTAATTCAAAGTAAGTCTTACAACTAAGAATTGTTTTGTAGCTACTATCGTTTGAGGCAATTCCTCAATTGGGAAAGCGATTTAGGGAGAGTGTCCCAGAAGCAGACTTGATGTGTCCGAGGATGTGCAAGTCGAAGTTCAAGAAAGGAGATATGAAAGGCTTTCCGATTGAGGTAATCAATGAAGAACTTTGTACTACTCAGGTAAGTTGTACCTTCCATCTAAACATTTATTTAAGTTGGAAACATTTATTAAAGTTGGAAACATTTATTTGATTCCTTCACAGCAGGACATTGACCGCCTCGTTTTAATCAGTCCGAGAGAGGAAAATAAACTATTGGCTCAAATCTTAGAGGAAGATGACGATCGTGATGAAGGTGATCTTGTGGTTGATAGTTGGACCAAGCGCCTGGCCAAAGGTTACATTGAAGATCTGTTTGATCATGACGTTGTTGCACGTGCCAAAAAGGATAAGGAGATGGAACGAGTAGAGGCTCCACCGGTGCAAGCACCTCCAACCGAATTGGTCGAGATCTTGAAGAGCATAAAAGAGATTCAGGAGAAGGTGAATGGATTTGATGCAAGATTGGCTGTGGTGGAAGCATCTATGGAAGAGAACTTGGTGTTGGTTTAAACTTTTGTGGTGGTTTGTAGATAGATCTTATGTTGATATTCGTAAAACTATGTTGGTTTAAACTTTTTTGGTTGTTTGTAGACCTTATGTTGATATTCGTAAAACTATGTTGGTAATACTTGGTAAAACTATGTTGGTAATTCTTGGTAAAACTATGTTGGTAATACTTGGTAAAACAAGATTCTCATAAACAAAGCCATTGATAAGATTAGCTGAGCAAACATAATATGTCTTATACAAAATAGAAAGGAAGTTTTGGGATTACATACTCACAAACAACTACTTAAATCTCCTTTTGCATTTCTTCTATCTTCTTTTGCATTTCTTCAATCTTCTCGCTCTGCTCTTCAACCTTCCGAATTAGCTTCGAAATCTCTTGCTCGACACCAAAAACCCACGGCTGGCGAAAGTCGAGTCCATCATCCTAGCAATGAACATTCAAATAGTGTTACCTAGTTTTACTAGTTATCCGTCGAAGAATATTCAAATAGTTTTACTTAGTTTAACTAGTATTACCCAGAAAAAAACCTAGAAATGAAATTTTACCTTAAATTCGTTGCAGGTGAAGTACCTACTGCCCGGTAAAGTGTCAAAATCATTCCGAAACTTTGGCTGTGTGGAGACATCTTGCTTGATTTGTCGACCACAGGGGCATTTGGCTGGAATCCCATATTGGGAGTCGGCGATGAAGTTAACCATGTCAAAATGCTCCTTCATCCGCTTCATCTCCTTACTGCGCCTCCTCTCCTCCTCGTATGGTTCAACGCAGAAGTTGTCCGTGTGGTGATAGCTACTTACCTCCATTTCGATTTCAGATTCTCGTTAAGGAAGGAAGAGAAAGGTGAGAGAGAGGGAGAGAGGGAGAGAGAGAGTTGCGATTTGCTAAATGGGAGGATAATTGGAAAAGGTTGTTTGGAGACAAAAGAAACCTTTACAAAAAATTGGATTTTTTATTTTGAAATTTTCGAAATTTCAAATTTCCCTCTAAATATTTGGTCATAGTTTTCCAGAGTATACTACTATTACGAATTTGGGTCATAGATGGTCATAGTTGTACTTTTGCTGGTTTTATGTTTATCTAGTATTACTTGCCCTTAAGATATGTTTTACTAGTTTTACATAATAGATAAGTGCTTAGACATATAGTTCTGATTGTTCTATGCAGTCATTTGCGTCAAATCAATATTTAGGTTAGTAGGTCTTCCTAAACTAGCTATTACTATGTAAATGCTTTTAAAACTACAAGGATAATGTTGTGTAACTGTTTCCACAACAACTCATAAAAAGATGGGAATTTAATATTTTCCCTTTTTAATGGTACTCTCTTGATGTTATAACATTTTATTCGACACCAAATATCATTTCAAATATTTTATGCATAAAAAAATTATCCACATTAGACGTACTATTGGCCAAAGTTTGAAGTAGTTATAGTATTTATACCAAAGTTTGAAATAGTTATATTTTGCCTCCGCAGTACATTGCGCCGTGTTTTAACATTTGTTAGCCACCACTACAACCCAAACAAGCCGGTTGAATAATTACGTGCACCTTGTAGATAAAGTATAGTGATACCGTGTTATACCTAGTTATTTCTAACAGAACATAATCAATTTTCAGGACAAAAGTAGTTTTACATAATGAAATACCAGTTGTACTGAGTTGTTTTACAGAACAAAAGGTAACAAAGATCACAAGTTCTTATCTCCAAATAAAATCCAGGGTAGTGTTCTTCGACGCCTTTTATTTGGGGTCCTTCGACGACGCCTTTCTCCTGCTGATGGAAACCTCGTCACTCTCCTCCTACCCTTTTTTATCTTGCGATCAGGAGGTAGGATTTGCTTCTCTTTGATGTAATCGGGGACAATCCATGCAGACATATCCGGGACAACATAAATGGACTTGTGATAAGCCAATGCCCACAACTCCATCCAATAATATTTCGAACACAACTCATGGACTTCTATTTGGGTATCATGACAACTAACTCCACCAACATTTTTTTTGAATGAGATGTATGCTGCTAGTGCGTGGAGACAAGTATACTTCTCCACATAATTCGTCGCAGAAGGAAATCTCCTCTTAAACATGTTGTAACGACTGTAGAACTCAGCCTCTGTGTGAGCCCAACCGCACTCCTGGAATCTGAAAGTTCACCAAATAAACTTTAGTATCAATATCAACGACTTCGTATTCGAGCTCGTAACTGTTTACCTCCATCACGGTTAATTTCTTAGCAGTAGCCCAGTTATAATGCAAGAAGTTCTCAACCAAAGGCACCAGTTTGTTATCAACATGTCCTGACACGGCCTCTTTCCTGTGCTCGTTAAACCAATCAGAAAACTTTGCAATGATAGTATCCAGAATGGGTATTAAGGAGTACTTCCTCGCGTTGTTAAACGTGTTGTTCAGAGATTCTGCAGAATTGCTCGTGTCTAGGTTGTATCGGGCACCGAGAAAAAAACATCTTGACCATTTTTCCTTCACGGTGCTTTCCTCCACATAATTCGTCGCAGAAGGAAATCTCCTCTTAAACATGTTGTAACGACTGTAGAACTCAGCCTCTGTGTGAGCCCAACCGCACTCCTGGAATCTGAAAGCCACTACGGGTTTGTTTGCATTATAAGCATTACCTTTCACGTTTTGGGCCAAATGCCATAAACAATACCCATGCCGAGCTTGTGGGAACACGTTTGCTATTGCGTTGATGAGGCTTGGATTTCTATCACTCACAAATACCAATTCAGAGGAGTCCCCTAAGTTGCCTAAAACGCTTTTCAACATCTCGAAAAACCATGTCCAACTCGCATTGTTCTCACCGTCGAGTACACCGAACGCTATGGGATAAATGTGACGATTAGGATCTTGAGCAACGGCGAAAACTAGTACTCCACCATATCCGTTCTTCAAGAAAGTTGCATCCACAATTATCACTTTTCTCATGCATGCAAACCCTTCAATGCTAGCTCCCAAAGCTACGAATAGATACTTGAATTTTTCCGCCTCATCCAGTTACACACTAGTTATCGTTCTAGGATTGACCTCCTCTAACACGTACAAATAACTATAGAACATCTTGTACCCATCTTCTGGACTACCACGCATATCACAAACCGCTTGATTTTCTCCTCTCAAAGCCGTCGAGTATGATATTTCTACACCATATTCTTGCCTAAATAGTTCCCTGATGACATTAGGCCTTGGAGTTTCGAGTTTTCCAGGGTATTTCTCACTCAAATAAGATGCAACTAGCTATGATGAGCCTCTCCTCTTATCAACGCTTGCACTCTGATCAGCCCGGTTGCATGTGTGCATATTCGTATACGTTCTAATCGAGAACATATCCGTGTTATCAATCCTTGCTGCTCGTAGACCCCAACTACATCTTTGTATAGAACATTTAACCCCCCACCGTGTTCTATCAGAATGTTTTATAACAAACTCTATAACCGCCTTCTTATCTCGGAATTCTTGACGCACACTCACACCAAAACCGTCTTCCCATGGAGCTACAAACTGGCTACCTTCAACAACGGGTGCTTCCTCATAATATTCATCATGCATACCCGATGTATCCATACTGTTATCCTCCAATACATCATCATAATCCTCTCTCACCTCCTCTTCTTCATTTGCTTGTCCGTTGTCTACGTACAACGTCAAGGCATTAGGTCCTATTTCATCATCACTTTGATGGTCATTGTTCATACCATACGAGCTTTTCTCCGCTCTCGAATATTGCGAGGGAAACTCCGGTCTAGTCATGACCTCCACATTCAAAACAGGTCTACGGTTCTCTTTATCAACGGTCATTACATAACCAGCAAGATCTTCATCATCAGAAATACTCAAATGTTCTTCACATCCAACCACCATAGGAAAGTAACTCAATTCCAATCTAACCTTACTTTCATCTAACGCATGCTTCTTGTATAGCCTACCTTCTACCTTCTCCAAAGTTATCTTCTCTTTCAACACTACACTATAAATGAGCCCCTGACATTTACAATAGATGCAGACGCTGTTGCTCATTCTATCCTGCGAAAAAACACCAAATAACTCAATATATACTGATATATCGTGGTTTTTACTCTGTTTAAACCATGATATAAGTCCGTTTTATCGAGTCTTTATTCTATTATAGAGTCTTTTATAGGTTTTAGCACATTTGGAGCATTATTGGAGATATTAGAATTTATGGAGCATTATGGAGCAAAACTAAAGTCTGGTGACTAAGTGCCCGATCAAAGCATCAAGCATCGATCGATACCCCCTGGTATCGATCGACACCCATCGAAGCAGATTACAAGTCGCGACTTTAATAAAGTTTGAAGAATTGCAGAACTTGCCCAGAAGACTTTAATATTTACAAGACGACCCCAATTCGTGTTTAGACTATTAAATTAGGTTTTACAGCCACTTTGGCTGTGTGCTTTTCATTAAGATTATTTTGAGGATTTCAGAGAGAGCTTGAGAGAGAGGAGACAAGTCAAAACTCTGTTCGTCTGAGAGAAGATTTCGAACCTCTGTTTTATTCTCTACTCTTATTTATTCTATTGATGATTTATTCAGTTATGTTGATTGTTTCAATTTCCATGTCTAAGTAGATCTCTTGTTAGGTTCAGGGATCTCAATAGGGTTTTCTCTGAATGCTAGATTGATTTGTTATTAGGATTCATTATCTGAATTTATTCTTCCCCATAGGTTGTTTGCAAAGCTAATTCTAGATTGATCACCTAGAACTTAGATCTTAGGATAATTGATTAGGCGCGAGAGTGCGATTAATTACCTGACAGAACCTAGGGTGAGCAAAATAACTATTCGCAAAGAGATTTGGTTTAGTTGTTTTGTGAACAAATCAAACTTGATTATAAAAGCTGGTTTAGACTTTAGGATTTGCAAAGAGATTTGGAATTCCTAGGATTTATACTTAGATAGTTTTCGCAACGAGAGTTGGTTAGCTATATCTTAATGATTTGAGTTCAAGAACCGTACTAAATCTGAATCCTGTTAGTTAATTTATCTGCATTTAGTAATTCCCCGAGAATTACTCTGAACCTATCTTTCTCCAATTGATTTCACAACCGTTTTAACTTGCATTCTGTTTTCAATACCATTAATAACTTAGCGTAATTCTCACATCTTTAATCTATTGTGGGTTTCTGTGAGTCCTTTTGTTCGACCCTTAGCTATACTATAACTACTGCTTTAGTATCTAAATAGGGTATTAATTTGAGCATATCAAATTTGGCGCCGTTGCCGGGGACTCAATTCGCCATTAGATTACGTTTGTGAATTTCGACTAAGTTCGTCGGTATTGATCGATACTCACTAGTATCGGTCGATACTCGTCGTCCTCTTT
Organism: Eutrema japonicum; assembly: GCA_030161315.1. Classification (NCBI taxonomy): domain Eukaryota; kingdom Viridiplantae; phylum Streptophyta; class Magnoliopsida; order Brassicales; family Brassicaceae; genus Eutrema; species Eutrema japonicum. Next base: position 22,737,212 of record BSQW01000010.1, on the reverse strand, counting down.
AGTTGATATCGATCGACACCACTTGGTATCGGTCGATACTTAACGTGTTATCAAGTTACTTACGTTATTGACTTCTGTTTTCAGGTGTATGCCATATCATAAGACAAGAAGGAACAAGAACACTCAGCTAGTTGAACTGTCATTGGAGCAACTAGCACTTGTAGAACGCACAAACAGAAAGGCAAAGAAACCAGCAGAGATGAACAACAACCAAGTAGAGTTGGTTCGAGATGATGCTGGTGCCTACAGAGACCGAGAGGGCCGTTTGTGCAATGAGAGAGGACAACGTCTGGATGGAGAGGGGAACATCATTCCACCTGCTCCTGTTGTCGCTGGGAATGTCGCTGGGAACGTGAATCCAGTGAATGCTGAGAACGCTATGGTTAACCGTGGTAGGACGATTGGTGAGTGCAACAGACCTGACCAATCCGTCCTCCTGCTTTCCCAAGGAATGAATTTGAGCTGAAACCTGCATACTACACTCTTGTGGGACATAACCCTTTTCATGGTATTTCCAGCGAACATCCTATGGATCATGTTGAGAGGTTCAAGGACTTGGTCACTAGCATCAAGAGCAATGGAGTCTCTTACGACTACCTCTTCTGCAAGCTTTTCCCATACTCTCTTGGTGGGGAAGCAACTTACTGGCTGAAGCAGTTACCTCCTGGATCACTGACTAACTTGGAGGAAACTAAGACTGCTTTCGTGACCAACTTTTATGATGATGCAAGATCCGAGGACCTGAGGAACAAAATCTCGCAATTTTCTCAATGACCTACTGAGGCGTTCAAGGCTGCTTGGACGAGGTTCAAATCATATCAGAGAGATTGTCCACATCATGGATACTCTGATGTTCAGCTGATGGGGTTCTTCTTTAGAGGACTTGATTGGAGGTACCAAATGACTTTGGATGCTTCAAGCAATGGAAACTTCAACACCAGGTATCTTGATGAAGCCTATGTCCTGATTGAGAACTTGGCGTCTAGCAATAGCACCAAGAATGCTGATTTTGAGCGGAAGAAGCTAGCTGGTAATGTGGATGGTTCACATATCGCTGACTTTCAAGCTAAGTTAGATTCTATGAATAGTCTTCTGATGGGCAAGACACAGAAAGCGGTTCACTTTGCTGAAGATGTCGAGGTATTCAACGAGGATGAAGTGGAGGATGTTAACTACATTAGTGGTTCTTGTTTTCAGGGTCAGAGAAATCAATTTAACAACCGAAACTTCAGCAACAACTATCAGCAAGGAGGGTCGAATCAGTTTAAACAGAAACCATCTCAAAACAGTGGGTATTTCAGGAACTATGGGAATTCATCTTATCTGCATGTACCTGCTAAGCTCCCAGATAGCAAGATCGAGGCTATGTTTGAACAGTTGGTTCAAGGACAGCAGCAGCTCACAGTGAATCTCAATGGAAAGATAGATGAGGTGTACAATGATCTGAGCGGAAGGATCGATGCTCTCAATACCCATCAGAAGATGCTGGAAACGCAAGTGGCTCAAACTGCAGCAGCTGTGAAAGCAAAGGTGACTCAGGCACAGAACGAATATGTCAATGCCATCACCTTTCCCAGTGCAGGAAATCTCGAACACCTTTCAAAAGGTGATTTCGAAGCTGATTCGTCAGTGTCGATCGACACCATCTCGATATCGATCGACACCACTGCTGAAGAACCGATACATGAACCTTGTGTCGATCGATACCCCCCTGGTATTGATCGACACCCATCGCAATCTGAACTAGAGACCGTGAAAGGACTGGAGATAGTTGAGGAACGCGTCTACAAGCCTAAAGTTCCATACCCCCGATTACCCAGACACCTCAGGGACCCCATTTCCCCAAAGCAGCTGCGTGGCTCTGAGAAGATGGTACGAAGAATTCCACACACACAATTTTGAAGAGGCCCTAGAATGCCGCCCTCTGCTAAGCCACTTTCGAGATTGCAGAGAAACTGAGGAAGAAATTAAGGCACTTTTCGCCAAAGTCAGGAGTTCACCGCCTCCACTTAAGCGGTTGACTAAGATGGAAGACCCAGGAAAGTTTTCAGTTCCATGCTCCATCTCTGGAGTCGAAATCAAGGAATCACTGGTTGATTCAGGGTCTAGCGTGAACGTCATGTCTAAGGAACTTGCAGAGAAGCTTAAGATCGATGACATACGACCTACTGATATGCCTCTCACATTCGCGAACTCTTCCACATCTGTTCCGTACGGTGTAATCCCTGACTTGATGGTTAAGGTAGGAGACTGTCTTGTTCCTACAGATTTTCAGGTTGTGGAGATGCATGCAAGGTCTAGCACGCCTTTGATTCTTGGGAGACCGTTCATGGCTACTTCTGGCGCAATTATGGACACACCCAGTAGGAGGATTTCATTCTCATACATTGACAAACAGGTCTCCTACGAAGCCATCCCTTCTAGACGGACTCCGAAACGGATTTCTTGTAGCACTGTTGGTGCAGGAGAAATATTGATGGTTGATATTTTGGACGAGCCTGATGATGTGCCAACTGTCATAGAAGCTCTGGATCATCCTCCTATCATCGCCAGGAAAGTCATCAAAAAGACTAAGGCAAAGGCGGAGGTGAAGAACAGAAAAGTCGAGTGTGCCACATGTGTCACTTTAGCCCCTCAGACGTGCGATGGAGATTCGATCGAGTACAAGGTGAAGTGCAAGGGGCGCTCGAAACCATTCTCTAAAGCCAAAATAATCCTAACTCCATAGCTGAAAGAGAAAGGGCAAGAAGTTATTGAGCGCATGCAGCGCAAAACTCTGAGTTTGGAAGTGTCTAGTTGTGGGACTTGCATGGGAGTGCGTTCACTACTTCCTTCCGACTGATTGTCTGTACAGTCAAGCTCGTGACGTTAAATAAGCGCTGAGTGGGAGGCAACCCACTGGTGAGTCTGTACATACGTTTTTATTTTCCTTTTATTTTTGATTTTTGGTCTTTTGTCTTGTGTCAAACGTGAAGCAGATTTGACGAGGAGTATCGATCGACACCAGTCAGTGTCGATCGATACCAAGTGTCGTAAAAGAGGAGCATAATCTTTCATAGGTGTCAATCGACACCATCCAGTGTCGACTAAAAATGACAAGTATCGATCGATACCCCTGGGTATAGATCGATGCTCCACGGCCAGGTAAGTTTCCTTAAAACCCTACGGTTTTGTCTTCTTCCTCACAATACCTCATCGTTCGATACCGCCGCCCTCTCTCCCCCAAATCCCAACGTTTTCAAATCTTCACCGAATTGAGCGATTTAAGTGTCTGGATTCATTAGAATTTCACCCTCTACCCGTTTCTAACACTTATTTCTCAATCCAACAAAGGTATGATCTCGAAATTTCAATCCGATTTTTAGGTTATGGGTTTGTGAAATTCCACTCCTTACAACTTGTTTTTATCGATGCATGTCATTTGCTGAGTTGTCCTAGGGTAGTTTCGAACCGATCCCTACCTTTAAATTGCCTTGATTTTCATTGTTGATGATTTGGAATTTTGGATGTCGATGCAAACTGATATTTCTTCAGGGTATCGATCGATACCCTATGGCATCGATCGATACCCTCATACCTGATTTTGCGAATTTGCTTGTGTTGATCTGAGAAGTGTTTGATTTATGTGGTATTGTTTGTTTATCTTTGATTGCAGATGTCTGCACAAAAGAGAGCACGGACTTCAAGTGAGACAAGGACGTTTACGGTGAATGAGCGAGTCGAGGCAAAAATTTCATCGAAATGGGTTGAGGTAGTGGTTAAAGCTTGTCTTGACGATAACCGCTACAGAGTCGTGCCAGTCAATTAACCTACCACCAGTCTGCTAGTGAACGAGCATTGCATCTGCGCTCTCCGTACGTCGAGCTCTAGCCAACTACCGACAACGTACAAGCTGAATGACAGGGTTAAGTATTGGGATGACGAATATTGGCGTCGCGGTTTTGTGAGCACTGTTTGGGGTCGTGACAACTACAGAGTTATATTTGATGGAGAGACAGAGGAAGATGATCATACGGGTAGTGCGTTAAGCAGAGCTTCTCCACCATCAGCCACACGGTCTGCACCACCGCCTCCACCTATGAACTTTACTCCTAGGTCCGCTGGTATTCGTTCTGCCTCTCCAGCACACCAACGAAGCCCTTGGCCCAGACGAGAGGGTACCAAGATAGTCTGCGAAAGACATTGGGATGGGCAGGAGAAGGCGTATGCCTTGAGTGATGACACCACATTTAGACCCATTTCCGAGGAGTGGGACGACTTCGACACGCTGTTCTATAACGCGTGGTTTGGTGTTACTATCGAGCCTACAAGGTTTGTGGATGGACTCTCTTTGCATCAGCTGGGCCTCAACACAGATTTGACTCATCTGCTTGGGGAGATTGGTTTTAGTCACATGGCTACACAGCAGCATGACCTCTACCCAGACTTGGTTCGTCAGTTTATGGCGACAGCTCGCATTAGGTATTCAGATGAGGTTCTGCGAGACGCACAGGGTGGTAGCCTGTCCTTCATAGCTCGCGGAGTGAGGTACCGGATTTCATTCCTTGATCTATGTGATCTCTATGGGTTTCGGAGGGATCGCACGAGGATTGCTCTTCCAGCTGCCCATCCTGACATGCGTGGATTTTGGGCATGGTTTAGGAACGATGTCTACGAGTCTAAGAGGTCCACTCAGATGGACATACGACATCCGGTCCTGCGTTGTTTTGTCCGGGTCCTGAGCACTACTCTCTTGTGCAAGATGGAGCTTAACAAGATGAGAATATATGAGCTTCTGTTTTTGTTTCTGGCTGTCAGGAACATTATCCCTGAGCAGGATTTTGATTGGCCTGAGCTTGATGATGTTAACCTTGGGCCTGTTTTTGCGCACCATCTGGTCTCTCGGAAGACCAAACCATTTACAGGGAAGAGCACGAAGAAGGAGTCAGTTGGTAGTCTTCTAACGCCTATTTTCCAGCATCTCGGAATCAGTACTACGAGCTGCAGAATCGTGACTACACGTCGATACATGGATGAGGCTCATCTGAGGAACCTTAAGTGGTTAAAACCTGGGAGGAAGTGGATTCTTAGTAGATCTTATGGGAGATTTCTGGTGCAGCTACCTGACAGGGATCTGATAGACATATCTGAGGATCCTGCTCAGCTTCATTTTGAACCTCCTACAGAGTTGTTGACTCTGATTGCTGCGACTAGACGATAGGTTCGTCCACCTGCTGCTGACATCCCATCTACTTCACGTCAGGGAGGACGTAACAAGCTGCACCATGCCCACCTATTCCTGAGCCACAATGGCCTGAGGACACGTACGTCCCGATGGAGCCAGCTGCATTTCAGAGGCTGATGATAGCTAGCATGAAGAGCATCTGGGGTGCTGTTCGCTGCCGTTGCACGACTAACACGGATGCCGATCCATCGTCCCAGCCTGGACCTTCACACACCGCTGCCACTTCTGTTTCTGATGGTGATTCTGAGGAGACGCATGATTAGTCTTCTCTATCTTCACGTTTGTATTTTTCTATCTTTTTCTTCTATTTTTCTTTTTTGTTGAACTTATGTCAATATTTGTTTTTGCATTTGAACTTCTTTGGATTTATGTTTGATCTACCATGTTGCTTTTAACCTGTTTTTGAGTGTTCCTAACAGTGCTAACCTTTAACACTTTGGATCACTTTCCCTGGGTTAAGCAACTCGACACCATTGATTTGAAATCGGTGTGTCGACATACGGTTGGTGTCGATCGATACCCTCCAGTATCGATCGATACCCTGTAAAGGTACGGTTTACACTTTTTCATAATCCACTAAGTTCATTTGTTTTCTTTCACCAACTCTAGGCTAGATAACACTGGGGACAATGTTGTGTAGGTCTAGGGGAGGTAGTCGCTGACTTTGTTTTTGTTTTTCTTAGAGTCAGTCCGTTTTTGAGTCATTCGTTGTTTTATTAAGTCAAAACTTTGTCTGAGACTGTGATATTTTTCTTGAATCTATTGAGCTGACCTTGCTTCTAAGTGACCATTGTTACAGAATCAGCTCTAGATCGACTAATGAAAAATCCAAAGGCTGACCGGTTAACCAGAAGACACTCATGTCTCCAGCAAAGTTCCATAAAGCCTGAGCCAAATTTTTGCACTTCATCGATGTGTTTAGTATTCATAGAGCTTGATTCCTCATTCGTATCTGACAAGGGAACCCACGTGTTTAAAATAATGGTATTTCTCTCTCTGTTACAAGTTAATAAATAAGTGCATTAAAATATGAAATGATTTTCTTCTGAGTAGAGGGTTAGGAAAATTTCCATCGATCCCATTATTCTACTTTAGACGGAATAATCACGCAAAAGATTGGAAGCGAGGCTAGGATTTTCCTATGATGCCATTATTCGCCTACATCTTTTGATACTTTGAGAGGGAAGAACCAGGGATTCGGTGGCAAACACCATCAATACTCGCGTCTCATACCTTGATGTGTATATGCAAATCTAAAAACAAAAGAGAGAACATAATAAGAAATAAGTCTGGGGGAGAGAAATAATACCAAAAAGTGTGAAAAAGGGTGGTTTCTTATCATGATATTATATGGGAAAGAATCTAGAAAGTTATTGATATTGATTCACAGCGATGAAACTGGCGAGGAGGGCTTGATTGAACGATGCTGCAAAATAATGTGTGTAGTCTGGGAAGCTGAGAATCTCTACGGAGAATTACATGGTGGTTAGATCAAAAGGTGGTTAGGTGACATATGGATGCTTGGGAAAAGGGTCATAGCAACGTTTTCAGAACAGGTGAGTCTCTACGTTTTCAAACCTCTTTCTCTGGTTTAGTCTTCTATTTTCTTGAGGGCAAGAAAAGGCTAAGTCTGGGGGAGTTGATATATCGTGGTTTTTACCCTGTTTAAGCCATGATATAAGTCCGTTTTATCGAGTCTTTATTCTATTATAGAGTCTTTTAGAGTCTTTTACAGGTTTTAGCACATTTGGAGCATTATTGGAGATATTAGAGTTTTATGGAGCATTATGGAGCAAAACTGAAGTATGGTGACTAAGTGCCCGATCAAAGCGTCAAGCATCGATCGATACCCCCTGGTATCGATCGACACCCATCGAAGCAGATTACAAGTCGCGACTTTAATGAAGTTTGAAGAATTGCAGAACTTGCCCAGAAGAATTTAATATTTACAAGAAGACCCCAATTTGTGTTTAGACTATTAAATTAGGTTTTACAGCCACTTTGGCTGTGTGCTTTTCATTAAGATTATTTTGAGGATTTCAGAGAGAGCTTGAGAGAGAGGAGACAAGTCAAAACTCTGTTCGTTTGAGAGAAGATTTCGAACCTTCGTTTTATTCTCTACTCTTATTTATTCTATTGATGATTTATTCAGTTATGTTGATTGTTTCAATTTCCATGTCTGAGTAGATCTCTTGTTAGGTTCAGGGTTCTCAATAGGGTTTTTTCTGAATGCTAGATTGATTTGTTATTAGGATTCACTATCTGAATTGATTCTTCGCCATAGGTTGTTTCCAAAGCTAATTCTAGATTGATCACCTAGAACTTAGATCTTAGGATAATTGATTAGGCGCGAGAGTGCGATTAATTACCTGACAGAACCTAGGGTGAGAAAAATAACTATTCGCAAATAGATTTGGTTTAGTTGTTTTGTGAACAAATCAAACTTGATAATCAAAGCTGGTTTAGACTTTAGGATTCGCAAAGAGATTTGGAATTCCTAGGATTTAGCCTTAGATAGTTTTCGCAACGAGAGTTGGTTAGCTATATCTTAGTTATTTGAGTTCAAGAACCGAACTAAATCTGAATCCTGTTAGTTAATTTATCTTCATTTAGTGATTCCCTTAGAAATAACCTGAACCTATCTTTCTGCAATTGATTTCACAACCGTTTTAACTTGCATTATGTTTTCAATACCATTAATCACTTAGCGTAATTCTCACATCTTTAATATATTGTATGTTACTGTGAGTCCTTGTGTTCGACCCCTAGCTATACTATAACTACTGCTTTAGTATCTAAATAGGGTATTAATTTGAGCATATCATATACTTATAGTTGTATCCAGTTTTACACTAGTTGTCCACAGTATTACGCAGTTGTCCTCAGTTATACCACCATTTTAAATAACAAATGATTATTCACAGTGATACCTAGTTGTCCCTAGTTCTCCTCGCGCAGGAACACAAATTTATTCGATTTCGGGTTCCAATCTGCATATAATCCACAACGACTCTACCTCTAAAATGCATTTCTACTCAATTTAAAGTCCCAATCGACACAGAATCATTGGCTAAACAACAATGTGCAAAGTCATCGATTGAATCTACCAATCCAATCCGTAAACCCAATGGAGCTCAATGGAGATCGACGGAGAAGCACAAACCTCGCTAGAGATCGACGAACTCGCGATGGAGGCAATGACTGCTGGCCGGAGACGCGACGGCGCCGACGTCGGAGCTGGATGGATTCGGATGGATTCCCCGCGTCCGTTTTCTTTTTTTTTTCTTTTTTCTTTTTTTCTTTTGCCCAATAGAAACGGACATGGGCAGGCTGGGTTTAGGTATTTTTGGCTGGGTTTGGATAGGGCAAATTTGCCATTTCACATACTCATTAAAAGAGAGAGTGGTATTGAGATTAACTTGGGGGTAGTGATGGTTTTTTTCCCCTCATAATGGTATAGGAGGTGAAATTCGAGTGTGAAACGAGGGTTTTACTCTGCAACATAACTGAAGGGGTAAACCGTCATTTACCATCTGAATCTATAATCTGTTGCAATTCCCTTGCAAACTCGTTGCAAATGAAAAAAAAATTACCCAGGTGAAATTTTAATATGGCGCCCAGTATAACAATACATTTCGACCAAAATATATTGCAAAATACCCGCATTTGTAAATACAAATTATGTAAAATTAACAAAATTCACATCTAAGTATTAAACATATAAATATATAAAGACGATTCACACTTTAGTTTTTTTTGGAATAAGACATTTAGCAACGGATTTGCAACGAAACTCAAGAAATCCGTTGTAAAACCAAAAAAATCCGTTGTAAAACCAAGAAACCAGTTGCAAAACCATCGCTATTCCGTTGCAAAAGGAAAAACCAAAAAATTCTAAAGTATGAAACCGAAAATGGGTATATATATGTTAACAAGATCATTTTAGTTGTTATTATTGTATTCCTTGAAGATTAATGTTTTCTTTGCCCATATTTCATTAGAAAATATATGGTATATCAAACAATAAGGCTAATGATCATAAGAGTGAGTAACTATGTATTCATCATAATTCATCCTTAAGATGAATGTTCTACTTTTACATATTTTGATATGAATGTTTATTCTTGTGGTATTTTCTTTCACTGCACATATTAAATTTACATTGTAGAACATAACTTGTACCACTTAGGTAGTAGTTATATAAGTAAGACGATTCACACTTTATTTTTTTGGAATAAGACATTTAGCAACGGATTTGCAACGAATATCAAGAAATCCGTTGCAAAATCAAGAAATCCGTGGCAAAACCAAGAAATCCGTTGCAAAACCGTTGCTATTACGTTGCAAAAGTAAAAACCAAAAAATTCTTAAGTATGAAACCGAAAATGGGTATATATATGTTAAGCAGGGAAAACATCAATTGTTAGATAAGGTAAACCGAGACCACTCACCACTTTTTTGGTCTCATAATATGAACCACTAGCTTTGTTATCTGCTGGCAAATAATATTTTATCGTTGATGGCAAATAACCTATCCATACAATTCTCCGGCAAATTGAAGTCCGTCTATATGCTCATACATCTTGCCGCCAATGAAAATGGTGAATGCCCTTCTTTGCAACCGTCATAGATTAGTTGTTTCGCAGCCTCTATCATATGATAAAACTTTTGCGACTCCGCATTTGGCTCCTCAATATATTCAGTATTATTCTATGTATTCAAATCATGTTGATTATCATATGCACCAGAATCATATTGATTATATGCACCTGAATCATACTGATTATATGCACCAAAATCATGATCATTATTTTTTGCATTGCATCTTGCACCATTTCGACATATCTATTATCAACATAGTTCTCTTCACGTGATGACTTGTGCTACCATGATTTACAGTACTACTCCCTGGAGTTAAATTACTGACCAAATAATTTTCTCCATGTGCTCGCCACATATAATAATTTTTCATGAACCCTTTTGAATATAAATGCTTCCCCACTAAATCAGCTTTCAGACATTTTCCGTTTTGACACTTAACACACGGGCATAATAACGTACCCGTATTAACACAATATGGCTGACTTGTCGCAAATTCCATGAACATCGTTAATCCTTTTCTAAATTCTTCGGAAACTTGATTTCTTCTATCCAGCATGTTTTACATCCATTGTCTTTCGTTCACTAACCTTGAGTAAGACATTTTTTGCGCTATAAATACAAAACAAAAGTATAATCAAAAATTTAATTTTTCACATAGCAAAAAAAAACAAGTAGCAAAAATATAAAACCTTACATTTTTCACGATGACATTTTCTTCAATTTAATTTTGTTTTTTTAGAAATTTTTTTTCTTTCTATCAAACGATTTATGAGTGTGTGTTGTTTATATAGAAAAATAAGGCAGCCGATGTGCAGCGACTAATCAACACTCACCTACTTAGAAACCCACGTGTAAATCATTCCCAACTATCCAATATTTGCAACGGAAAAGCATTGCAAACTTTGACTATCCATTGCAATTTTGTAACGTTCTACAATTATATCCGTTGCAAACTTTTGCAACGTTTTCCATTGCAAATATTTCTTTGCAAAAATATACTGTTGCTAAACCATTACGAATCAGTTTCAAAGTTCCGACGATTTAGCAACATACTCACCTACTCAGAAGCCCACGTTTAAATCATTCCCACCGACCAAATATTTGCAACGGAATGCCCTTGAAAACTATTGCAATGAATATCCGTTGCAAATATTGTAACGTTTTGCAAAAATATATCGTTGCAAAAATATACCGTTGCTAAACCGTAACAAATCAGTTGCAAACTTCCGTCGACTTAGTAACGAATTATTTTTGAGAAAATTGGCAACGAAATTGCAACGGATATTTTTTTGCAACTGAGTTGCAACGTATTATGTTACAAATATTTGTTACGAAATAATCCGTTGCAAATGTTCATTGAAAATTAGCTACTTTCTTGTATTGTTGGTAGCCTTGTTGATTGCCTTGAACTTCATGGTTAGACCATTGATTGAGAAGCCTACTCCCTTGGTTGTAATTCTCCTTGTTGGCCACGAGATTGGATTCATCTAGGTGTTGCTCAAGACCCAAACGAACTCCTCTTTGTTGCGCGCTTATGAGCTTTCCCATTATATCCAATTTATTTTGCCAGCCTTTCAATTCGGAGGCTTGACATGATACTTCTAGAGGTATTGTATCATGCTTCTCAAAGTAGCTTTCTAGACTCTTAGCAAAGTTCTCAACAGGTAGCTCTCCTTGCTCCACGGTGACGTTTGCAAAACGCCCTTTGCTAGCGGCATCCAATGTCCATTTATGCTCTTTATGAACTCGCTAATAGAAAATGCTAAGAATGGCTCCTCTCTTGAACCCATGATGGGGACAATCTCGAGTGTATCACTTGAGTTTTCCCCACACCTCATGAAAGGTCTCATGCATGCCTTGTTTGAAACTAAAGATGTCATTCCTAGTTTGGACCGTTCTTTGTGTGGGGTAGAGCTTATTAAGGAATATCTCTTTGCAATCATCCCAAGACTTCACCAAGTGAGAAGGTAATGCTCTCTCCCATTGGTTTGCTTTTTCTCCAAGAGAAAACGGAAACAAGATGAGATTGGTACTCTCATGGGGCACTCCTCCAATCCTAATTGTGTCACACAACCTCTCAAATGTGACCAAATGATCATAAGGATTTTCCACTTCCGTTCCCAAGAACATAGACTCTTGAATCAATCTAACCAAGCTTGCTTTGATCTCATAGGCCTTGGCTTCGATTGGAGGAGGGTGGATTCCATATCTCGATCCACGACAACAAGGAGTGTCAAAGCTTCCAACCATTGGCTTGTCCTTTGGAGCTTGGATTGGATTTGATGCCAATTCTTGAGGTTGTGGCATTTATTGAGGTTGTGGGGCTTGATGAATGTTCTTTTGGTAGTCCACCTCCGACACCTCAAGTGACCTTGTCTCTCCATCACTTTTCCTTTGGACTAGGTACCCTCTTTGATCGTCCATATCCAATACTTCAAGTGATCTTGTCTTTCCATTGCTCCTTTTTTTGATTCGATACCTTTGAAAGCTCAAGAGAATCAAGGAAGACAAGTTAGTAATGATGAACATGAGAAAATCCATCATCTCAATGAGATGCACACTCTTAGTGATATGCATTAACATAGTGTAAACAAAAGCTTAGTTTTAAGTAGAATCTAAACCCTAATGGGTATCACTAAATCTCCCCGGCAACGGCGCCAAATTGATAGTAGGATTTTTACTTATTAATTACTTAAATATCACTAATGTCATTGTGGTATTTAAGATATCGAACCAATGAGGTATGAGGCTAACACACTAGGAATCCAAGAAATTATATAAGCTAAGCAAATCAAGTGGTTTTAATCTAGCAACCTAATGATTCAAATTTAAGCAAGCAACTAAGTAAACAAGATTAAATAGCTTAAACGAGATTATGAAATTAATAAAGGCAAGCTCTTGGATAATGTTATGGACTTTGGGGAGTTCTATGATTAACCTATGATGTCTAAACAAACAATCAAACATGTTTTCCTTAGCCTAGAACACTTAAACAATACTAATTCACTTTCATGGCACTAATCACTTTGATAATCAACTAATCAAGAACAAACTCTCATTTGTGAAAAGTTGATTACTAAGCATTAATTACATGTTCATATGGCCATAAGACTCCTTAAACAACTACTCTCATAAGTTAAGCAAGTAAAATATTTTATTTAGTTCTTGGGGCATTTCATCGAACACCTTGTGTGCATGAAATGCCCTATGGTCTAGATTAGCTTTCTCAAACTTAATATAGCATTATAAACCCTAAATAAGAAAGAAAACATGTAATCTAATTACTAGACATCATAGATCAAACAAGAAAACCCCTCTTCAACCTCATCCATGAGCCCTAAAAGAACCTACTCACTAATCATGGAGAAACCCTCAAATCTCATAAGGAAGATGGTTGAATCCATGATTAGAGATTATAAATCTTAAAATAAAAGAAAGATTAGATAGATTAAGAAGAATTAAGCTTAAGATTGCATTAAAATCAAAAGGTCTCTTGCAAAAATCCAAGAACACAAATAAAATAGAGGTTTTTGCCTTCCAAGATTGCAGAGAGACTGAGGAAGAAATCAAGGCACTTTTCATCAAGGCCAGAAGTACACCACCTCCACTGAAGAAGTTGACTAAGAGGGAAGACCCAGGAAATTTTTTGGTTCCATGCTCTATCTCCGGAGTTGAGTTCGAAGAATCTCTGGTTGATTCAGGATCTAGTGTCAATGTCATGTCAAGGGCACTTGCAGAAAAGCTGAAAATAGATGACATAAGATCTACTCAGATGACTCTCACATTCGCAAACTCCTCCACATCGGTTCCATAGTGTACAATCCCTGATTTGATGGTTAAAGTCGGAGACTGTCTGGTCCCTTCAGACTTTCAGGTTGTGGAGATGCATGCAAAGTCTAGCACACATTTGATTCTTGGAAGACCGTTCATGGCCACAGCCGGTGCAGTTATGGACACGCCCAGTAAGAGAATTTCATTCTCGTACATTGACGAACAGGTCTCCTACCAGGCCATCCCTTCTAGAAGAGCTCCCACACAGATATCTTGCATCCCCGTTGGTGCAGGAGAAACATTGATGGTTGATCTTTTGGGAGAGCCTTATGATGAGCCAGCTGTCATAGAAGTCCTGGATCGCCCTCCTATCATCCCCAAAGAAGTCATCAAAAAGACTAAGGCAAAGAAAGAGGTGAAGAACAAAAGAGTTGAGAGTGCTACACATGTAACCTTAATCCCTCAGAAGTGCGATGGATACTCGATCGAATATAAGGTGAACTGCAAAGGGACCTCAAGACCATTTTCTAAGGCTAGAGTTCTTCTTACCCCACAGCTAAAAGAGAAAGGACAAGAAGTTGTGGAGCTCATTTTTAGCAGAACTCTGAAGCTAGAAATGTCAAGCTGTGGAGCCTGTTTTGCTGCAAGCTCTCATTCTTATCCGGACTGATCATCCGTGCAGTTAAGCTCGTGACGTAAAACAAGCGCTGAGTGGGAGGCAACCCACTGGTAAGTCTGTACATATGAGTCTTTTTATTTTTCTAAGTTTTGTTTTGTGGTTCGTGTGTCACGTGGGTCAGACTCGGAGGTCCCGTATCGATCGATACCACTTGGTATCGGTCGATACCCTTCGTTAAACATACACATTCTGGACCGACCTCCGTGTGGCGAGCAAATCATTCCATACCCTCGGTAGCGATCGACACCGACTGGTATCGATCGATACTCCACGCGCAGGTAAGTCTCCCTATAAATCCTACGGTTTTTCCTTTCTTCTCCCACCGCCTCCATCGGTCGATACATATACCAAGAATCTCTCTCAAAATCATAAATCTTCGTTTCTCAACGGATTTGAGTGATTTTTGAGTCTATTCTGCTCGGATTTTCATCCTATATCTCATTCTCTCACCCATTCTCACAATCTACAAGGTATGAAGCACAAATTTTCATCTTTTCAATCTGTGAACCAAGGTTTGATTTTCGATTTTTAGGCTTTTAGAACTTGTTTTGCTGGATGATTATCACTTGAATTATGTGTTCTAGGCCTAGTTGAATTCCGCATTACACTTAATTACCATTGGTTTGCACTTTTGAATTTTTGGATGTGTGCTCTTCATGTTATGCTCGACGCCTGTTTTAGTATCGATCGATACCATATTGGTATCGGTCGATGCTGACTGTTCCACTTGGCCAAGATTGCTGTGTTTGAGAGAGATGTTGGATTTATGATGCGTCTGGTGTTTGTTAATGATGCAGATGGCACCTAAGAAGAGAGCACGCACTGAGACCGCATCGAGCTCCAATCCACCTGAGAAAGGGTACCAGTTAGGTGCCCGAGTCGAGTTCTTCCATGACGGGGTTTGGACTCTAGGATCGGTTATCGCCTGTCTTACTCAGAACCGCTACAAGGTTCTGGCCGTAAACTCCACCGACTTTACATTGGCTTTCAGTACGAACCTCCGCGACGCACCACTCGAGACTCCTACACCTTCGTCACCATTGTCTCCACACACCACAGTTCGGTTTCCATGGCCCAAGATCAGTGAGAAAGCCAGGATACGACTGAGGGATGATTACGACGAGGGTTCGGATAAGGAGACTACAGAAAGCAGAGCTTGCACCCACAGGCCTATTTCCGAGGAGTGGGACGATTATGACTCGATCTTCTACAAAGCATGGCAGGAGGTTGATGTGCGCCCCACTCAGTTTATCGATACGCACACTATGCGTCATTTGGGCTTTGACAGGGAGCTTGATGGACTGATCCGTAAGATAGGATTGGGGACGATTCCTGCGCGGCAATATGACATATACCCTGACTTGGTTCGCCAGTTTCTTGCTTCTGTCCGCGTCTACTACAATGGAGCACCTCCAGTAACTGCTTAGCGGGGTGTTCTGACTTTTCTGATTCGCGGTGTGCGATATAGGATATATTTTTAGGAGGTCTGCGACATATATGGGTTTCACCGGGACTTTTCGAGATGCGAGCTTCCTCGCAAGTTTATGGATATTGAGGCATTCTGGTCTCACTTTGGGCATGGGGTCTATGACAGTAAGACCACTACACAGATGGATATGCGTCATCCCGTCCTGCGCTGCCTTGTGAGGATCCTGAGCAACACTTTGTTGTGTAAGATGGAGCCAAACAAGATGAGAGTTGCTGAGCTGATTGTTCTGTCTATCGGGATTGGAGATCTCATTTCTGATGAGGCATATGAGTGGCCTGAAATGGATCTTGCGGTCAACCAAGGTGATGTATTCGCACACCATTTGGAGTCGCTGAAGGTTAAGCCTTTTACAGGACACGGCAAGATTTTCAGGACTGCATGTCGTAAGAAGACAGAGACGGTGGGCAGTCTTCTCACTCCCATTTTCGTGCATTTGGGAATCAGCACCACCAGTTGTTCGATCGTGACTTCCCGCGAGCTTATGGACGAAGCGCATTTGGAGCACCTGCGTTGGCTGAAGCCTCACAGGCGTTGGGTTCTTAGCACCTCTGTTGGGGATTATCTAGTTAAGCTCCCCAACACTGATCTGACAGACATAGGCGGTGACCCTACTCAGCTGCTGTTCGCACCAGCTAATGATGACATGGAGCCTGCACCGGTCACTAGACGTCGAGGCTCTGCTACTAGAGCATAACCACCTGCACATGGCTCTGCTGGGAGTCAACCGTGACACGAGCCCTCTTCTATTGATGCTGCGCTTTCTCTTCCTCCACCACCTGAGATGGAGATGGACCCTTTTCAGCGGTACGTGGTCGCAAGTTTGCAGACGATCTGGATCGCGATTTCTCGCTGCCGCTGTATGACTGACACGGACGCTGCTCCTTCGTCTCGACGTCCCGTTTCACCACGATAACCGCGCACGCCCACTGACGTTGGACCATCTGGTACTGCTGGCGATGACTCTGACGCCACTGAGGATGATTAGTCCTTTTTCTATCTGATCATCTCGTTTGCTATTTCTTTTCCCTTTTCTTTTGAACTTTTGTGTATTTTCTTATGCTTTTGGACCTGTGGATTTATGCTTCTATGATATTTTGTGGCACCTAACTTGTGTTTGAGTGGTCTAACAGTGCTTACGTTTAACACCTGGATCGTTTGACACATTTTTGGAGTTACATCTGACCTTAGACGCTGAAAACGAATTACATGTGTCGACCAATACTTGGTATCGATCGATACCAAGTTGGGTGTCGGTCGACACTCGTACCCCAGTACGGTAAGTCCTTGTTTTTCACAGTTACACTTGGTTTTATTGTTTTTTTTCACCAACCTTGGGCTAGATAACACTGGGGACAGTGTTGTTCAAGTCTGGGGGAGGTAGTCGCTGACATTGTTTTTGTTTTTCTTAGAGTCAGTCGTTTTTAAGTCCAAATTTTGTTTTATTGAGTCAAAATCTGTTGGAGACTGTGATCTTTTTCTTGAACCTATCGATCTGACCTTGCTTCTAAGTGACCATTGTTACACAATCAGTTCCAGATCGACTAATGAAAAATGAAAAGGCTGACCAGTTAACTAGAAGACACTCATGTTTCCAGCAAAGTTCTTTAAAGTCTGAGCCAAAATTTTGCACTTCATCAACGTGGTTAGTACTCATAGAGCTTGATTACTCATTCGTATCTGACAAAGGAACCCACGTTTTTAAAGTAATGGTATTTCTCTTCCCTGTTACAAGTTAATAAATAAGTGCATTGAAAGATGAAATGATTTTCTTCTAAGTATAGGGTTAGGAATGTTTCCAGCGATCCCATTATTCTACTTTGTGAGGAATGATCACACAAAGGATTGGAAGCGAGGCTAGGATTTTCATATGATGCCATTATTTGCCTACATCCTTTGATACATTGAGAGGGAAGAACTCGCGTCTCATACCTTGATGTGTATATGCATATCTAAAAAGAGAAGAGAGAACATAATAAGAAATAAGTCTGGGGGAGAGAAATAATACCGTAAAGTGTGAAAAAGGATGGTTCCTTGTCATGATATTGTATGGTAAAGAATCTAGAAGGTTCTTGGTATTAAGCACAACGATGAAACTGGCGAGGAAGGCTTGATTTAACGATGCTGTGAAATAATGTGTGTAGCCTGGGAAGCTGCGAATGTCTACGGAGAAGTACATGGTGGTTAGATTTGGAACTAGTTAAGTGATATGTTGAGCACTAAGAAAAATGGTCATTGCGATGTTTCAAGAACAGGTGAGTCTCCGTGTTTTCAAACCTCTTTCTCTAGTTTAGTTTTCTGTTTCGCTTGAGGGCAAGCAAAGGCTAAGTCTGGGGGAGTTGATATATCATGGTTTTTACCCCTTTTAAGCTGTGATATAAGTCCGTTTTATAGAGTCTTTCTACTATTTTGTAGTGGTTTAGAGTCTTTTACAAGTTTTAGCACGTTTGGAGCATAATTGGAGATATTGGAGCTTTCTTGAGCATTTTGGATCAAAGCAGAAGGTCGTGTAGCTGAGTACCCGATTTGAAGCATCAGTGTCCATCGATACTGCCTAGTATCGGTCGAAACTCATCGAAGCAAACACTACCCGCGAGTTTATTGAAGAGTTGAAGAATTGCTAAATTGCCCAGAAGCCTTTATTATTTACAATAAGCCCCAAAACGTGATTTAGGTTATTTAATACGATTTTACAGCCACTTTGAGGGCCATGCTTTATTTGATTCTGGTTTTTTAGAGAACTTTTGATGAGAGACAAGTCTGAAACTCTGTTCGTCCGAGAGAAGATTTTGAACCCTCTTGTTACTCTTTCTATTTTATTTGATGATTTATACAAACATGTTTATTGCTTCAATTTCCATGTATGAGTAGATCTCTTGTTAGGTTTAGGGTTCTCATAAGGGTTTTCTCTTAATGCTAGGGGTTATTAGTTGATTAGGATTCACCATCTGAATTAGTTCTTCGCCTTAGGTTGTGTTCAAAGCTAATTCTAGGTTGACGAATCTGGAACTTAGATCTTAGGATAATTGATTAGGCACAAGAGTGCGATTAATTACCTGATAGAACTCATGGTGAGCAAAATAACTGTTCGCAAAGAGATTTGGTTTAGTTGTTTTGTGAACAAATCAAACTTGAACTAAAAGCTGGTTTAGACTTTAGGATTCGCAAAGAGATTTGGAATTCTAGGATTTAGACTTAGATAGTTTTCGCAACGAGAGTTGGTTAATTATACTTTAGTGATTTGAGTTCAAGATCCGGGCTAAATTTGAATCATGTTAGTTAGTTTATCTACATTCATTGATTTCCTGAGAAATACCCCAAACCTATCTTTCTCCAATTGATTTTACAACCGTTTTAATTTACATTCTGTTTTCAATATCATTGATTGCTTAGCTTTATTCTCATCTTTATAATCTATTGTGTGTCTCTGTGAGTTCTTGTGTTCGACCCCTACTTTACTACAACTACTGCTTAGTACTTTTAGGGTATTAATTTGAGCATATCAACTTATCAATTACTAAAATCCCAGTCATGTCATTGTGGTATTTAAGAAATCGAACCGAGGAGGTATTAGGCTAACATACTAGGAATCCAAGAAACTATATAAGCTAAGCAAATCAAGTGGTTTTAATCTGGCAACCTAATGATTCAAATTTAAGCAAGCAAACAAGTAAACAAGATTAAATAGCTTAAACGAGATTAGGAAATTAATAAAGGCAAGCTCTTGGATGAGGTTATTGACTTTGGGGAGTTCTATGATTAACCTATGATGTCTAAACAAACAATCAAACATTTTTTCCTTAGCCTAGAACACTTAAACAAGACTAATTCACTCTCATGGCACTAATCACTTTGCTAATCAACTAATCAAGAACAAACTGTCATTTGTGAAAAGTTGATTACCAAGCATTAATTACATGTTCATATGGCCATAAGACTCCTTAAACAACTACTCTCATAGATTAAGCAAGTAAAATCTCTTATTTAGTTCTTGGGGCATTTCATCGAACACCTTGTGTGCATGAAATGCCCTATGGTCTATATTAGTTTTCTCAAGCCTAATCTAGCATTATGAACCATTACTAAGAGAGTAAACATGTAATCTAATCACTAGACATCATAGATCAACCAAGAAAACCCCTAATCAACCTCATCCATGAGCCCTAAAAGAACCTACTCACTAATCATGGAGAAACCCTCAAATCCCATAAGGAAGTTGATTGAATCCATGATTAGAGATTAGAAAGATTAAAATTAAAGAAAGATTAGATAGATTAAGAAGAATTAAGCTTAAGATTTCATTAAAATCAAAAGGTCTCTTGCAAAAATCCAAAAACAAAAATAAAAGAGAGGTTTTTGCCTTGGGAAAATTAGGGAAAAAGACTTAGAATGAAATTTGGGTCTTTTTGTAATTTATTGGAAGCTGGGCGGACCGGGTCAACCCAGGACAAACCGTGTATTGACCCGGTTGAAAGTTGGTCGAGGTGAGAAGAGCACCGGTTGGTAAAACCGCGATATCTCCTGGAATACATGTCTCACTACAAGAAAACAGGTTTTTTACTACTGAAAAAACAGTCGGAAATCAGTAGCAAAACACTATGTTACGACTGATTACCGACTGATTTATGCAGTAGGTAAAGGTCTCGTCGCTAAAAAAAATCAGTAGCAAAATTGCTACTGATTTACGACTGATATTAGGATGTCACTATTCAGTCGCTAATCAGTAGCAAAATTTTACAACTGATTAGTGACTGAATAGTGACTGAATTTTGCTACTACAGCCGTAGTCGGTAATCAGTCGTAAAATTTAGCTATTGAATTGCGACTGATTACCTACTACTTTAGCTACTGATTTGCTACTGGGTTGTGATTTTTTTTACGACTGATTTTAGCTATTCAGTAGCAAAATATAGCTACTGATTAGCGACTGATATATTGTTTAAATTAAAAAAAAATCAATTTATTAATATAAATGTAGACTAATTACATATAAAACATTCAAGTTTACAAAAGTAAAGTAAAACAAATGAAGAACAGAAATCCATACACCAAATTAGGGTTTGAAATTACATATAAATGTAGACTAATTACACCAAACAAATGAAGTTGTACCATCGCGAAGCTCCAGCCACCGCACCACGTGGTCGTCACTCTATCGCCGGAAATTCTTACAAAAAAAAGTAGATTGAGCATTAATTACACTATCTTCCCAAGAATCAAATAATAGCTCTTAGTTCTTACAAAAAAAAGCAATGAGTACTGAATGAAAACACATTCATAGAAAATCAAATTGAAGGAAAGGAAGAACTCAGCTAAAATTACTAATAAGTCAATAAACAATCAATAATAGAGAGGTAAAAGAAGAAGCTAAAAGCTAAGAAAGAGCAAGCAATAGCATGAGACTTGTACACATATGCCACCAACACAATCACACCTTTCCGAGAAAGATTCATTCTTTGTTTAATGAGGATATATGTCCAGAATTACAAAACGTAGTCACATTCCCAAAACTAGGGTATCTTGTACTTGGATGATCGATCTACTTCAATAGTCACTGAAAAGGGCATTTGGTTGGTAATCGAATGAATACTTACCTTGCTTCTGGCGGTAAGAACCATGTTAACTTGACACCATGAAATGAATATTCAGAACATACCAAACATTTTCTTACTTGACACCATGAAATGAATCATCAAGTAAAGTTACCTTGCTTCTAGCGGTAAGTACATATGTGTAAGAAGAGGTTGCTTTTTTCTCCTGGACAGCAACTAAACCATGTTCTTCATTACTGTTTGAGCTTATCTCTATTATCTCTACAACCTTCGATTTCTCAGCTCTTTTCTTTTGCTTCCGTACCACCACAGGTTTATCAAGCTGCAGGTCAAAACATTATAGGAACATGAGCTATCAAATCAAACCTAATATAGGAACATGACACAACGACATCACATTCGACACAACAAACAAAACCAAGTTCGCAATTTCAGATTCAATTCGCGCACCAAATTTAAAATTGATTCACAATAGTTTCGATATGTTCATCATAGGTATAACAAGAAATTCAAGAACAGACTCTAAAAAATTGAGAAGATCATCTTACCCATGGTTTGTTGAGGGAGAATGGTGTCAAGTATTATCAGTATTTATCATTTCATACTTACCTTGCTTCTAGCGTTTAATAGCCACTTCTTCACTTGTCTGGATATTGGTACCTAAAAACGCAGATATTTAGTAACCACAAACGAGAGTTGAATTCAATAAGAAGAAGAAGAAGAAAAAACAATACCAAGATAGATCTCTCCAAATGATCCACCGCCGATTTTCCGTCTGAGCCGAAACTTGTTTCCGAATCAAAAGCTGATAACCCTCTAAACTACCGGAATCCGATTGCGATATCTAACTAATGCCTTCAAAGACAACAAAACATAAGCCACTTTTTCCCATCCTATTGAACAAAATAACTGAATTTACACCGGAATTGCTGAATCACATGTTGCACAACGTGTGAATGATCAGCTTGGCCCTTGGCAACAAGAGTGATTTGTTGCTCGATAAAGCTCCGGATGTCTGGTAAGCAAAGATCTGGATCAATACATTGATAGCCTCTTATCAGCGTTATTCCTAGTGTCGTTGGAACCAATTTCCTACCAGATTGGACCTGTAAACACCAAACAAAAGTAATGAAAATTTCTCAGGATACAAAATGGATCCTCTTGAAATGATAACATGTAATCATGAAGAAAAGCATACCGCCTTTGGTTTAACCCACCTGAACATAGTTACGTTCACCAATGTTGTTTATATGCACAGGTATTGATGCATCTGTGCCTATTCCATGCTTCTCCATTAGAGATATCAGCTCACTCTCAGTAAGGACGCCCGGAGGGGCAGTGTTGCCCTGTAGATTTTACAACATTCAAAGACAAATAGAAAGAATAAACTAAAACTGGAAACATTAAACCAATTTGTGTCCTAGTACAAAGTAATGAGAGCAGCAACAGAAACTGGAGAAGAATTTAACCTCGTACAGCTCCACTCTTAAAACTTCAATCTTCTCTCCTCTGATAAAAGAAGGGAGTTTTTTCTCATATGATGTAGACCATGGCATTATAGCTGTAAACCCCTTTTCTGTCACACGCTGCCCCGTACAATGGAAAGTTTCCCCACCAATTGACAGTTCGACTTTAGTCCTGAGATACCCATCCAAGAGAATACCACATATAACATATGCAAAGAATAAGCCGTAACTGACATGGATCAAGCTACAAACAAAGCTTTATTTACCTTATGTATTTGCAGTTAGGTGAGACGTTGCCTATAAAATGTTGACAGATATACTGATAGAGTCGCCAAGCATCTCCTCCATCAAATCAAAAGCTGATAACCCTCTAAACTACCGGAATCAGATTGCTAACTACCACCAGAAGCTTCACATTGAGGAGTATGAGATAGTACAGACCAAAAACAAGAAAATCAAGTGGATTGAAGGTAGATTAAACAAGGAGTTAACGAATCTATATGATAACATACCCTGAAACAGTTCCACTTCCATTCAGTGCCGTCTTCTCTCGTGATCTTATTTGGTTCAACACCCCAATAGCTATCGATTCCTTTCTCTCCCTTGTCACCTCCGGCGGATCTCTCCGTCTTTTTCGGATTCGCCGCATCTGTCTCCTGCTTCGTCGGCGGAGCTTTTTCTCCCAGAGTAACCGTTCTAGTGAATCGCATGCCTCCGAACCCCGGAGCTCTAGTCCAGATCCAACCACTCCCGCTCAAGCCGGAATCGACCGCATGCTTCAAAAGATGGCTTGCCGATAAAGCCTCGTGAGATGAAATCGGATGGGTCGCAGCGCCGGTCGTGAACAACCGTGGTCCGGCAGTTTTCATCAGCGCCGGCGAGACGAAAGTGGACGAGGAGACAGAGAGAGCAGACAATACAAGACCGAGAAGACTAATCCAGTTCATACGCGACTTCAAGAACTTTACCTTCCCCTTCATCTCACTCACTCACTCACTCGATTAACCTAAGTTTAGATCTGTTGTCGATTCGAAAGAGAAATGAGACGAGGAAGAGAAAGTGAACTGAGAGAAAGGAAAGAATAAGAAAGATCCAACGGTGTGAGATATGGGAGAAAGAAAACTTTAAGGAATATCCAACGTGTTATATTGTGCCAGGTAAATGATCCAAGTGATATAATCTCATAGGTTCTCTTCCAGTGTATATTAATTTTTTATAACCTAAATAAAATAATTTTTAATATGTTTTATTTACATTTAATTTTGAAAAATATTTTATATCAATGAGGTATGATAAATTATATACTTTCATCATGATATATAATTTTGGAGTTTACAAAAAAATTTAGAGCAAAAACTATATAACAAATGTTGTGTGACACTAAGTTATAGATGAAATACTTACTAACTTATCATTAGTTTATAGGTTTGTATATATGTTTGTAATCATTTTTGCAATGATTTCACAATCAGTTTTAGTGATTTCCAATCATTGGTAATCATTTTAATCGTTAATCGACAACATAACCTAAACACTAAACCAACATAACCTAAACACTAAATCAAATATTCAAGAATTAATTCTTCTTTTATATATAATTTTAAATTTTTTATTTACACATTAAGAGATAAATTTAATGTATATTCCATTGTTAATTTGCTAATTACAAAACAATATATTTCACATAAACTAAACCACAAACCTCAAACCCTATACCCTAAACCTTAAACCTAAACTCAAAACCCTAATTGGGAAATTACAATTACATTATTTCAAACTCTAAACCCTAAACCATATACAAGTAATCATACCCTAAACCCTAAACCCTAAACCCTATACCCTAAACCTAAACTCTATACTCTATACTCCTATGCCCTAAACACTAAACCTTAAACCTAAACCCCAAACCATAAACCCTATACTCTAAACCTAAACTCCAAGCCCTAAACCATAAACTTTAAACCTTAATGATACAAATTAAATCATAAACCAAAAAAGCAAAACAATAATTTTAAAACTCTAAACCAATAATTTAATTATTATACCCTAAACCCTAAATGCTAAACGCCAATGCCTTAAACCCTAAATCAAATATTCAAGATGTAAGGCATTGGCGTTTCTTTCCTGTTGATTTTATTTTGACATAATGTGTAATTTCGGGATATAAACTGTTGTTGTTATTCATTAATGAATATCCCACTTGGTTCAGATGGTAAACTCCCTTCTTTCTACTTCGAGTGTGAGGGTTCGAAACCCATAATGGTTTTTTTCAAAAAAAACACATTATATCAAAACGGCTTCGTTCTGGTTTCATTTCGATAAACTATGTGATTTCGGGATATAAATTGTTGTTGTTATTCATTAACGTATATCCCACTTGTCTCAGATGGTTAACTCCCTTGTTTCTAGTTCGAGTGTGAGGGTTCGAAACCCAGAATGGATTTTTTTCAAAAAAACACATTATATCAAAACGGCGTCGTTCTGGTTTCATTTCGATAAACTGTATAATTTCGGGATATAAACTGTTGTTGTTAAACAATAATGTATATCCCACTTCGCTCAGATGGTTAAACGCGTTGGTCTTGCTTCGAGTGTGCGAGTTCGAATCCTAGAGAGGTTTTTTTAAAAAACAAAACCAGTCCATCAAAACGACGTCGTTTTGTTTTTTAAAAAAATCCGTAGCAAATTAGTCGCTAAAATTACTACTAATTAGTTACTCCATGTTTCCGACTACAATCCAGTCACTAATCCGTCGTAAAACTGCTACTAATTAACGACTGAAATTTTGAAAATAGTCGCACATCAGTCGGAAATCAGTAGCGAAATAGTCGGTAAATTTACCGACTGCCTAATCAGTAGCAAAAACCCTATTTTGATGTAGTGTCTGAATGGTCCAAAACCATCTCTTGTAGACAGCTAACTCACTGGGCAACAACTTTTGTGAAGACCACCAAGGCTAATTCGGATTGGAGCCCCCCTCTTTTTGCCATATTAAGATACATCGGGTGAGCTTTGCTGGTTTGGGTGAGAAACTGTCTTGAGGAGGTGCATTGATGTCACAGCTCGGTGCAACTGTCGGGGTTAAGGAATTTTGCTCCTGTTGTCACACCGAGCAGTTACACCGACCAGTGGGCTCAGTGTAATCCCATGAAGCTGCAACGCCGAGTGCATAGGTCGGTGTTGGGCGAAGCCATCTCGGCCGGCGGATATGTCTCTGGTAAATCAGCCATAACTCTCGAACCACACGTTCGAATGATCTGATACCAACTCCTGTAGAAAGATAACCCATCGCTCTACAACTTTAATGAATACTGCCGAAGCTAAATCAGATCTGAAAGCCTTCGTTCTGGATGTTCTTTTGGATTGTTTGGATGACACTTGTATTCTATTTTTGTTCATTTATCCAAATATTCCCAAAATGCCTCCAAGGTACCTAAACACACTCCAAAACATGCAATACTCTCTAGGACCTAGTGCACATACCTTAGACTCTATTTTAATACCAAAATGCTGTGAAAACTATGAAAGACACATGTATGAGACCTAAAACACTAAGTTATATGCATGCTAAAAAGGGTAAAATATGGGAATATCAAAGGTCCAAAAGCTCCAAATTGCTGTTAACCTTGGCCAGATCTAGCTCTTTATTATTAATAACCTCCAGCTGGTCCAAACTCGACCTAATTTTGTCGACCCGATCTTGGAATCTTTGAACCGACTCATGCCTCGCCCTTTCCGAGCCTTCTTAACATTGGAATAATGACGAGCATCCTTCGCCGTAAGCTGCCTCTTCACCGAAGCTATATCGGATTTCAATCGCATTCTCTCCTCGTTTAAACCAAGCGTGTAATCCACCTCCATAGCCAATTTCTCCTTTAGTGCCATCTTCTCCCTTTCGAGATACGAAACTTTCGCCGATGTGAGCGCAAGTCTCTTCTCGGCCTCGTCGCATTTGCCCCTCGGTACCAAAGTGCTCTTTCTCGCATCTTTGACTAACTGCCCGTCTTTGTAAGCCCCGTACTCATAAGCGGCAACCAGCTCGTTGATAGAAGCAACAAAGTGCAAAAATGTAATGATAAGAAAAAGGGTCACGCCATCTTTCAAATTTTGTAAGAACCAGTTCGTACCCGGCTTATCCTTGATGAGCACACCCAAGGAGGGAAGATGGACCTCGGATCCACTGATATGCACGAGGATGGCAGCAGACGCAGTGGCATCGTCGACAATCGACTCAAAAAATAAAAAATCAGCAGGAGCAGAAGTGTCAGTTTTATTTTTCTCCGCAATTTCATCTCGGACACCACTCGGCGCGGGACGCTTCTAACCTCGCGTATCAGCATGCTTCGTCAAAGTCGAAACAGAGGGTTTAGACACTGGTGGGAAAGATGGAACAAGATCTTTTCCCTCATCACTTGCAGGAATCTCGGGGGGGGGGGGGGGGGGGGGGGGGGTTACGAAATTTCACTCGGCATCCTCGACTGCCTCGAGGGCCATCGGTGCGTGTCCACCAGCAGCACGTCTTGCCGCTTCCTTTGCCACTTTCATTCTTTTGTCACAAGCGGATATTTTCTTCATTAACGTCATCCTCAAATCCTCCGAAGACAAAGGATCCGAACTAACTATGGCACCACTAGTAAGAGCTCGGGCTCTTTCTATCCTCCAAACCAAAAAATGTTTTCCCCAATGAACTTTCCTCGCTTTTAATATGCCAAATAATTGGTCCAGATCAGACTGGATTGGAGGAAGGAAATCGCGATCTGCAGAAATAAAGATAAGGTCAGAAAACTAAACTGGACTATACGGAGCCAAAATCTACGGGTCGGCTACCAAACGGTCCCCAGTTCGTTTTGATCAAGTGAACTATATCACCTCAGAAAATAATAAATTAAGATGGATAAGAGGAGAGAGAAGAGAGCTACATGAATTTCAGAAGTTTTGGAGTGATGAGAAATGTAGAGAAAATCTCGTCTTTTATAGGTTTTCCGCGCGTGGGCGCGCGTGACCACGTAAATCATTAGGAAGTATTTACGATTTTCGAGATATTTAAAGCGATGTGCGAGTAAATACTTAGCGACTGCAGAAGATCTTTGAAACATAACCGACGATTACATTGTCCCAAGATGACGAGGTGTATTGAACTCATTTCAAGAAACGTGCATCATCTCAAACGGAGGACGTCATGGAAATCATGTCTCGGTATTGTTTCAATTCGACAGATAATCTAAATCTGATGAGCTGGGGGCAAACCGTTGGGGTCGGTTTTCACCCACTTGAGATTAACATAAAGCATAATGACCCAAAGGAATATTTGAGATCCGAGCCGAAGCGGGACAACCCTAAAACTAGCATGCTTTACTCTTCACCTCGTCTAGAAGAACAGAGCTGAGCCAAAGTAAGACGACCTCACATGTTCTCCCGAGAGGTCTCACCTCGGTGATCTTATTTTGAGAAGACGAAAGACAAGCTAAGGCCGAAGCAACAACATCTTTCAACCAAACCGAGATCAAGCTGGAACAAACCAATTTATCCCGCCTTGAATTACAAGTAAAACTGAGCTTGCCAGATTACAAGTGGTTTAAGAAGAGTGTATGTGGGCCGAAACGGAGTCCATCCACCAAACTCTCTTGGGCCGAGCTAAAGTCCCAAGTCTACTTGGTGACTGCGCGGAGTAAAAGAGAAATATTCCTTCTAGCTCCAAGAATCTCGCACACGAACGTATATAAGTAGCCTTCACAATCATATTGTAAGTCATCATAAAAAAACCCTAGCACTATGATAATGGATATTTAGTATCTTCTTTTTGGGTTTACTTGGCTAACCTTTGTAGGGTCTTGCAACGGTGCGAAGAAGCAAACTTGGTGCTAAATTGGGAGAAATGCCACTTCATGGTGCGAGAAGGCATCGTGGTTCGGCACAAGATCTCCGAGAAAGGGATTGAGGTAGACAAGGCCAAGATCGAGGTGATGGTTAGCT